>SMLS01067211.1:0-46443 GCA_004785975.1 Popillia japonica
AACACATACATAATCAAGCAAAAAAATTCATATTGTAAACAAATAAGGCAATGCTTCCTTTATATTTCTTAATCGTATGTCAGTTATCCTTTGGTATGTGTACATAGTGTCCCGTTTTTTGTATTATATGTAATATAGTTTCGTTAACATTTCCAAACAGCCACAACGGTAGCATTGTACACTTATTAGGGATCACTGGATGGCTCCAATACGCTCCCCACCAAATCCCCCGTTTAACGTTTACATCTGTGTATATATTTTATATCATGGTTTTAATTTTTTTTAATTGTTTAAATATTGTAAAATGTTTGTAAAATAATCAAAGTTTCACTTTAGACTATTTTGTTGCGGAGTAATTTATTTTTGTAATTATTTCGTTAATCTATGCGACGTATTGTGTTTCTTTTTCTAAAGACGGACTAACAAATTTTTCTAAAGAATCTCTAAAATTATGGATACAAATTTACGAATATGTTAATTCGAAATATAACATCTTGTTCGACATGTTTGCCAAAATTTCTAATTTTATTTTTATTAAGTTTAACCATGATAGAAATATATATTGTTTAAAAGATTCACTATTTTAGGGATAAAATTTTAAAAAAATTAATAGAAATATATAATATACGGAATTTACATACGTAGTATAGAAAATTATATTTTATCCTTTGTAATGTATAATTAAATTAATTAAGCAGAATTTCCAAACAGATTCAAAATATTTGCATCTACATATTTACGTTCTATATAATTGTTAAATTTTTTAAAATTATACATTTTATTCTAATAGCTGAATATGACTATCATCCTAAATAAATTTTGGCACAATTTAATAGCTCATCCTTTTAATAATTTTTTTCTAATCATCAATATAAATTCTGCTACACCTAAAGTTCCATCCACGAATTTCAAGACTTATTATGTAAAGTTACATGTAATTTTAATTGTATACAGGGTCAAATTAGTGTTTCGAAGCCATATAAAGAATTATTTACTTCATTATTTGATGTATTCCAATGACTGCACTTCAAATAATGATTTTTATCTATAAGCTAAAGTATTTGCCTAACCTAATGCTAAGTATACTGAACACGTCCATCATAATTTAATATACCAGTGGCACATTACGAGTAAGGAATTAGTTTCATAGTGTCGAGTGTCGACACATAAATTTCCCATTTTTCATCGAAGTAAATCATTTTGCCGACAGTTAAATTTTTGTGATCAAGACATATACTTAATTCTCGTCTTAGGTACTTCCTAGGAAATATCCTGTATTATATCAAAAATATTAAGAAACCGTTTAAAATTTTATGTATATAGATCATGAAAGAAACCGTAAATTTATTGTACATAGTGTGTAATATATTTTAAATTATTTATTATTATACAAACAATATGGGTGATATAATGCAACAGAAATTGCAAAAGAATAAAATAGAAATTTATATATCATGATTGATTCTCACTCTTCATCATCAATGGCTATAAATATACGTTATTTTTTTTGTCTCCAAAAACATTAAGCGACAAGGTTTCAAACACAACAAAAATGTATCCATTTTTTAAGGTTCTATGTATAAATATATATAGTGATATATTTTTAATATTGTATTTATTTGTATATTTTAAATGAACCTTAACCACGAATTGTATAAAGAGAAATCAAGTATTTTTATAAGCGGAGTACGTATTTAGAAAAAGAAAGCAATATTTATTACATCGTAATTGTAATTAAATCAAATAGGAAGAAGACATTTGTTGTGAATCATTGGTGGGGAGTTCTTACAAAAGATAGAGGAACAGCCAAAAAACTTGGTTAGTGTGGCCTGAGACTGATGTAAAGATACTAAAAGCTGTAAAGTGTAAATTCATATTTGGTTAAACTGTATATTACATGTGTAAAATACCCTGTAAAATTTAGCCGTTTGGAAATACATATATAAATGTAATTAAAATGTAAACTATGTATTCTAAATTGAGCGATCTGGCTGATATAGTAATTATTTTGGGGTAAATTATAAATCACCCTTGTAGGGTAGCTGGGCGGGGATCACTCATTTTTGACACATACGCAAAACCCTTTAATTACATTATTGCCTAGATATAGTTGCTGTCAATTCATATATACATATGGATGATATATATGTACTGTTTAGTATTTACTATAGTAAAAGTTAAGTTTTGTATAAATTTGCTTTTTTTATTTTGATTAAATAAATTGAATCCTCTGTGTTAGTTCATTTTTCTTTTTTACCATATCAACATATCAGTGCAGACAAAATGTATAGCTATAAATCATTCCACAGATGAAAACATAGATGGTATGGATGTGTTCTCTTACAAGTCTTTTAAGGGCGCCAGAATTTATGTTTATAAATACATTTGGTTTTGACCTATGTATATATAAGTATTGACATTTCTATATGGTTATATTGTAAAATTTGTTTTGTGTATGAGAAAATATATATTATATATGATTAAATCGCTCTCTCAATGTGGATCCACGGCTGTATTTAAGTTTAATTATGGATATGCGATGGTCTGTTTTGTTTTTTAATGTAATTATTAATATGAATGCATGTTAGTTAGTTTCAACTGTAGCGTAAAGGTACATATATATTATATATATATTTCTCATGATTTATGTAAATTAATGTAATTTTCGATTTTATTATTTTTTACCACTATAGCAAATAAACAATGATTGAAAATATATTTTCTTTTTTTTTTTTTTGGTTGCGAAGCTTCTAAAATTATCAACTGTTTTTAATCGCAAGTACTTATATTTTGCATTAATTTTGCACAAGGCTTAAAGCTTAAGTGGAAATTTGTATACCTATACAGGGTTTAATAATTACAAGTCTATCATTGAACGCTTTTAATAGCAACAGATATAAAAGTTTGTTTTTTT
Source organism: Popillia japonica (assembly GCA_004785975.1). Taxonomy (NCBI): domain Eukaryota; kingdom Metazoa; phylum Arthropoda; class Insecta; order Coleoptera; family Scarabaeidae; genus Popillia; species Popillia japonica. The sequence goes on from SMLS01067211.1 coordinate 2,915, forward strand.
TAGTTGAATGTGATTAAACTGACAATTGTGCTATTAGAATTAATTAAATTGATGTTTAACAAATACTGACTCACTTTGGGTAAATTTGGGTAGATTATTAATTAATATATAGGAGAGAATATTGATAAATATACTTAGATTACTATATTTCAAAGCAGAATTTTGTTTATCCTGCCTTATCTAGGAATACGTTAGATTAGGATAAAGTATATGTGCTCTTGCACTTTCTAAGTAGAAGTAGAGAGATTACACAACCTAGTAAAAAACATATACATACGTACACAAAAATATATATCATTAATTTTGGGAAATATTTTAACTGCAGATACTATGTGTCAAATAATGACCATTGACCAATTTTTTTAATCTTTAAGCTAATCTACTTATACGTATATAACATAGAATTTGAGTGTTCTACCCAGATTTTTGCTGTTTAAAATTATTTTAACCACAAATCCTTCCGAACTTTCTCGTTTTTCTCGAAATCCAAGTATATTAGGAAGTTTCTACAAAAGGACCTTATTTTTGGCTTTTTAATTGGTCTATTAGGTGCTCTAAGTTTGCTAATTTCGGAAAATTCCACCACAAGAAGCATCTAATATTACTTAATCGCCATACCAAATTTTATTTTAATCGTGCAAGTAGATTAGCTTTAAGATGGAAAAACGATTTTTTTTCTGGAACTTTGAAGACGTTCATCTCGAAAACGGTGCAATTTTGAATAAGGCTATTTTTTGTCAACAGTCAATTAATGAAGCACCCTGTATATGAATGGCTAATGGATATGTAGATTAAACATTTCTTTCTCTTATGCAAACATTCTCATTGGGAAACCCTTGTACAATTCAAATTTTGTGGACTTTCCTGATGTTAGTAAATGATATTGAAACATCTGTCAAGTCTCACCTTTCCAGAACATTTGGTGATAGCTGTTTCAGATTCAATATTCGCGAAATCTTTTATTGAATGTGCTAAACACGGAGAAATATTAACGTCTTATAGTAACATAAATCTCTGTATGATATAAATTTTCTGTTACTGGCTTGTCATATGTGTGAACTTCTCTTAAAACTATCTTGTAGTTATCCTAATTATGTATATAGGATGAATCATACCGGAAGACCAAAAATATGATTCTCTTTTTTGTATCGAACTTTGTTGTTTGGGGATATTCAGACACAAAATTTGATGATGCTACTCTATCTCTTTGATCTGCTTAACTACAAGGTGGTTCTAAAAATCAAAGACAACCATTGCAAGAGCACAGAAGTAAACTAAATATGAACATATTTTTCCACCTTTTTAACTGATTATGCTTTAAAACGATTGGTAAATTTTGTATGAATTAAGCAGCCAATTGTGCAAGATTGATCTTACAAAATGCCTATTAAATGTCACTACATAACTGTCACTAACTGTCAAGTTATTGCGTTATAGAAAATTATACCATCGTCCAAGATTGAAATGAGATTAGTTGTAACTCACTTGGACTAAAGGAATCAAATTTTCTTGAGTCTTAGTATTGTTAAAGCTTTTCTCATTTTAGATTACAACGATAGTAGGTACTTTCTCTGATAATTATACCATCAGACTGTTATCTGTCAGTTACTAAAAATCAAGAACTATTAACTATAATACATGTGATGGCATAATACCGCCTAATAACATTGATAAATAAAAGAACATATAAATATGCACACATGTTTAGACAATTTAAAGTAAGGCTTGCAACCCAAATGGGATGACTTTGTAAAAAAATATGTTTAGTATAGCTTAGTTTTGCAATGTATCAACGTTTGTCGATGATTTTTATGACCAACCTGTATATGTGGAAGTATTCCTCTGTAATTATGTGTCAGGTTTGAGTATCATTAATAAATAACTTATGTCTATGCGTCCACCAGCGGTTTGTGCCAATAATTATGGAGGGATCGAATAGTTATGAGATATAACACCTGCGGCTATAGACCGACTTAAAATCTTGTTTTCTCGGAGCAAAATGAATCGCAACGCTTCGTTTAAAGTATTTTTATCTAATAATCACTTCGGATATACACGGTGTCAACACATAATGCTTCAATCGTTAAACTATTGACGATCCGATTAAATCTTTGATTAAATATCACAATTTGCTTATTTATTAAAATTTGACAATGATAATCAAAAAATGCACAAACTAATATGTCCGCAGAAATAATCAAAAATAAGAAAATAATTTAAGAAAACACTTTATTTTGAACATTTTTAATACGTTTTTGTAAACATATAAAATTTTAATTGTCCAAGAAATAAAATTAAATCATTATTCAGTACGGGGAAAATAAATTACTTATTTATAAACGCTGAAAAAAAAATTACTAATCCTCTACCAATTGTCAGTTTAATGTGTGTCAGTGCCCGTCGTTTATTCTGATTATAATTCATTTCGTTTCGTTCACAGAAAGGTAAAATAAAAGTTAATATAAAATTTGGCATTCAATGCACACTACTAGAAAGTTGCATTTTAATATGCAATAGGATTATGCTACTTTCATATTTTCTACACTACAAGTAAAAATTTGTAATCTATATGGAATTACAACCTGAAGTTATGAGTCAATTAAATTACTAATTGAAATAAATCGAACAAATTTGAATATTGTATAACATTTTCGTAAACGGCGAGCACTATTTATGCAAATAGAATTAGCTTAATTTTACATATTTGAACGCAATATTAAAATACATCTAATTTCGTTAAACTAAAATAATATAAAAGTTTATTTCCTCTCATTTGAAACTTGTTTAAACTCAATCTTCCGATTAGTTTGAGATTATACATTGGCGAAACATATTTGATTAAGTTAATCTCAAATTAATCTGAATTTTCAGTTCAGAGCAAGAATTATGTTAATTTCTGCTATAATTTCTCGTCCAATGAGAACGTACGCAGAAGTAGATGAACTAAAACTTTCCAAACTGATTTTATATTTTTGATACAGCATAGCAAACTCAATATAAGCTTTAGGTGTTTGTTTCTTAAGAATAAGTAGGCGCGGCATTTTCATTGGACGATTCCTTGAGGTATTTAGTAACAGAAACAATCAATGTGTAGACCATTTGAATTTCCTAGTGTAATTCAGGCAAGTAAATTTTAAACTTGTTCTATATATATAGTATTTAGTATCTTGTATATTATCGTAGTTGTACAAAGCGGCACTTACTAATAGTGTCATGTTTGTAATTTAATTGGTAACAATAAAATAAATTCAATAGTATACTAGATTATTTTGATTTGAAATATAAGTAATAAACGATAATAGCTCTTCATCTAAGCGATTATCGCGATAGCAAAGCATGCATTTAGAACAGTTTGTAGAAAAATATAGTTTGGTAGTTCATTATACATCCAAAAATGTCATTGTAACTAATGTAACCAATCTTTCCCCATCCCCCAAGTAATGCCGATGTGTCATGGTCATACTCAAACCAAATTAAGGTAATTATTCATTGCGGACGTCAAATGACCAATTTATAAGATTATAAAAACGTCTCTTGATTTATGATTTTTTCACGTCTCTCATGAAATGTCAATTTAACATCTCTCACAAAACGTCAATATGTGTATGGTAAGCTTTAAGTATCTTTAAGTATTCTTTTCCTATGCATGCAAGTGTAAGAGTATCAAAATATAGGGAAAAATCTTAATAAAACATTTTATTATATTTTTAAAATTAAAAATGATAGTGGTTACTTCACAAAAACTCCACCGTGCAGACTAGCATAGGTAATATAATCGGTCTTTTTCGCTGGTCATAATATAGGAAGACCACGATGAGAGATCTTGGTGGCTGCTCTTTCCTTGTAGTACGTAGGCTACTTATTTGTTTCATAAGGAAACTACTGCACTATTATTAAAAATGATGTTTTATGAACGTTATTTGTATGTCAAATGTTGATGTCATTTGCAGATGCACAAATGACAAGCTGACGTTAAGCTTTTAGTATTTCAAACCATTTCAAACCTCTTTCATAACGTTTTATAATTCGACGTCATATTGACATCAAGTATGGTAGTGTATCAAAGTTGTGCAATATTCTCTTTAAGTTTTCAAACATGTTAATTTTAATAATTCATAATTACAATGTATTCATAAACCAACATTGTTTCTTTATATGTAAGTATAAGTATATAGCACGGAGATTCTATAATATGAGAAAAATAATCTATACAATTGAACTGTCTCAAGTGTCTTAACCTAAAATATCTGACATGACCGACATGACAGATGATTATGTAAATAATAACCACGTTGGCGACAACGTAGGATTATAACGTCATCAATATCAATGACGAAAGTCCACGGCTATATTATTTGACCTACACCCTACACGCAGCTATGGTGCGTCCCCAATCTGAAAGTGCGCATGTCATCAATAACGGCAAAGCAATGTTGCAATATCGTCGCGTGTCAACGCTGTGCATTCGCCCCAACATAGAAATGACACAGTGACGTTGTTATTATATTTCGATGAATATTCTATGGTTTTCGTGTTGGGTATTAAGAAAATTCTGTTAATAACGTGCGTATTTTCGAATTGTGACTGCTCTACAACAGCTTGTTGAAATTTTGATATCTTTTTTGGAAAATTTCTCGTCTACAGCGATATTCTATACTTTTCAGACACTTATTGCCACTATAACTTTCCAATAAATGTGGATTCCAATTTATATCCATTTTTTGATTTATAAGTTTTAATATTTTCTCGAGAAATACAAGTTTATAAATTAATTTATTAACTAAGTGAATAGAGATTAAAAACACGATAATCACAGAGGTAGGAGTAATTGAAGAAGTACAATTCGCTGTTGAGATAAAGTTAACACTGCAATATTATTTATGGCGAGGTACTGTTGTAACAAAGCACATGAACACAAATTTACACACACAATTTACATAGTAAGAGGTGTATTGGTAATCAATAGAGCTTAGGAAATCGCTGCAACCCACCACGAAAAAGCAGTGCTGAGGTTACTTTTACATTCAAGAGACATTACATTCTGGCCATCTTGTTAATAACAGATCGGACCACATTTAGCCCTCAAAACTGCCAGTGTGGCATTGACTTCATAAGGTGGTGATAGGTAGTCTGAGGTATCTGGTAGCAAGTGCTTAAAAACTGCAATTCGAGGGTGGACCACAAATGCTGGAGGTGTTGGATTAATGTCAGGGGAATTTGGAGACCAAGACATGAATTGGAAGTCACTGGAATGTTCCTCAAACCACTCCATGACGATTCGACCCTTATAATATGGTGGCAAACACCATCCTCCGCCGAAAATACTGTTACCTATAAGAATCACATGCGATTTTTCATGACACTGTCATGGCGGGTGAAAATTATATAGACAGGCCTAAAAATATCAATCCCAGATAAATTCATAAGTTGTTTCTACGGACACTTTCTTAAAAACATAAACCTCTAACATAACTGACCAATCAACGTAAATTAATATGATCACGTGACACGATCAACATTTTTATAACTGATAGTTTATATTTGCTTCTTCAACCACATACCCCTCCTTATTTAGAACTAAAACGTCAGTGTCATGAGAAAACGGACGCACTATGAAATGAATGAATTTGGTGGAACTGGTCTTCGATGTTGTTCACGTTATTCACGTAAAGCACAGACGTCAGGGATTATGGCTCCTAATGTGCTCCATAAAAACATTGCCTACACCAATCCGCAGTGGCTTTGTTTCTGGGAACCTATTGTTATATATGGATAGAGGGTGGTTATAAAATAATGGCTCTTCATGCATAATTTGACTTCTATCATCGTTGTAATTTAAACTAAGTAGGAGCTCATGACGTAACGTGACTTAAACAATTTACTTTAGATGCACTTATAGTTTAGAAAGTTTCAGCATTTACAGTGATATTTAGGGAATGACGCCATACACCCTTTGACGTTCAAACACCCTTAAGATGTCACATAATCTTTCTTATATCAATAATAATTATGGTTTTGCGGATTGTGTAGCAGGTACCTCCATCGTGTTGGAACTATAAATGTATCACCCGTTATTATTACAAAATCAAAATTTTCCGATTTTTAGGGATATGTTTGTTTGGAATTTTAGGGAAACACCAAGAATATACGTTTATGTTTTCAATAATTATTATTACTATTATATACTAACTTCATTAAAAGACAGAAGGAAAAAGGCGTACACACTCATTTTCGTAGAAAAAGATTAGGGATTTTAACCGAGATTGTTGTATTAGCATAATTATACCGGCGCTTCCACCAAAATTTTAAAAATCAATTTTTAGCTTTTAGCGTGCATTCAATGCTTCAACTACACTGATAATCATAATGTTTACAGCTTATATGTGTAATTATTTTCTAAATTATACAGATAGCGAGAAATACATATACTTTTTTTGTAATCTATAGTAATACAGTTTGGATTGTAAAAAAGGCCGTATACTGAATAACTTCACACGAGTTATCATCAAAAATGTAAATAATTTAAGTGTCTGTATAAGATGAAATAGATTCAATAATAAGATATTTTACTTACAACAATCGTGTCGTTTTGATAAATATTTTCCGATATTATTTTATAATTATACATTATGCATATACATGAGTAAAATAATTTGCAGAACAATAACAAGGTTTGGAAATAATGTACTTCTCCCCAGACATATTTAAAAAATAATATGCAGTACACGTGTATTAAATTTGACACGGATAGATAAGTCGCATAAACAATAAAATTTGAAAGATAACGGTAATCTAATTTATTACTTATAACAACAAATTTCATATACCTACCTACGTAGATTCAAAACAAAACTGTAAAGTAGGTGTGTTTATAGAAATTTAAATATCGTTAACATGTGTTTTAAAGTTCGTGTGTTATCGATGTCCACTCAGTTGTTTACTCTTGTCGACTTGCTTGCCCCTCTCCCACACGAAGTTTAACCGATGACATAAGTAGAGTAAGCATGGTTCATTTCCTCGTACGAACTGCCATGTTTGTTTACATGTGTTATCTTTATCTACATATCTATTGAACAAGAACGGAAATATTAAATGCCCACTGTTAGATATTCACGTGAAGATTTCGTTGGCATCCTGCGATACAGTTTAAAATCACTTTTATCGTGATATATGCCTATCGATTGGAATTCTAATAAAACACTCAGCTGTTGCATGGATATCCAGGTAAAAAAAATAAGGGATCATCTGTAAGGAAACTCCGGGCGCATGCGTAGAGCTTCGCGCCAAGTGCCCGGTACAGATGGCAGATGTTTTGTAACTCATTCTGGTGTACACGCTGTAACATTTAGGGTCCGACTTTGAGATTTTTTTGTCATTTTATTAAGCTGGCTGTAGATATAATTTATACATCATGTGAAAGCGCGTTCTTTACTCTAGCAATTCGCATTTTTTCTACGAATTTATACATATTCTACTAGGTGTGCAGCCTTGTTTTTGTATGCACCCAGCTGGCTCGTATCAAGTGGCTTGGCAACCATTTTCTGAGCATTCCGGAACATGTAGTATTTTCGGGCGTGTTAACGGTTTAATTTTAAAGTCAATGTTGAAATTGAAAGTGTAATTCTTTATGTATACCCTGCTTAAGTGGTAAGTGTTTCCATTATTTATTACATCAATGCTTCTGTCATCAAGTAGTATTATGGCGGTTTATCCTAAAGGGTAGTGTATATATATTTACACGTTTTAGTGGGGGTTGCATGTACCTGAAGTCCCCGTTAATATAAACAAAGATGTTTTCTCGTACTAGAAAATATAAACAAAGTTGTAGGTTTATTTATCTAACACGATACGTAGCTGTTTTTAACTGGTTTTTAATGTTGACCCTCCCTTTAAATTTTAACCGCCTACAAGCTTCTGTTTGCTTCAGATTTGAACATCTAAACCTGGTATTAGTGGAAGTACCTAAAAAATTGACAGAAAAGCAATTAGATACATAAATTTTTATAGTAATGGATTTATCATAACATAGTAGAGGTTATACGAAAAATGCGTCGTACCACGAGACGACCAGTGCCGGAAAGCCCTAGGGGGTATAAGCCGGTGCCGTCAACACCCGAAATGGTTACAATTAAATCGGAACTTACACCTAGCCCGCATTTATTAGACCATGGGTACGGGGCAACGCCGCAGAATCAGATAATATCAACAAGTTTTACAAATCAGGCTCCAGCAGTCAAAAGAAAGTTAATTATGGACTCGCAGCACATAATTGTACCAATAAAACAAGAATTTAAACAACCACCTCAACCTAAGAAACCAAAAAGAACATCACCGACAAAAAAAAATACTAGATACGATACCTCACTCGGTTTATTAACAAAGAAGTTCACGGCTTTACTCGAACAATCACCGAACGGTGTAGTTGACTTAAATAGAGCTTCTAGTGATATGAAAGTACCTAAACGTAGAATATATGATATCACGAATGTTTTAGAGGGGATAGGCATTCTTGAAAAGAAATCGAAAAATAATATCCAATGGAAGGGCGGTAGTAAGAGTAGTTGCTCAATAAAAGCGTTGAAGAACGATATAGAAGCTCTTGATAATCAAGAAAACGAATTGAACGCTTTAATTAAAATGGTAACTTCTGATTTACATAACTTAAATAATAGTAAGCACGGATATATTACGTATCATGATTTGAGGTCGATACATAAATTTAAGAATAAAACTGTCATGGCAATTCGTGCCCCACCTAATGCAAACTTAAACGTGCCAGCTGAAACTGACGACGGATATAAAATACATTTGAAAAGTAATACGGGTGAAATCGAAGTGTTTCTGTGTCCGGAGACTGTTTCACCGCCTAAAATTAGAACTGTACCACCTATGGATTCTTTATTAAAGGATTATCCCACCAGTCCTGGCCTCTTTAGTTTTACAACTCCACCAGTGCCTCAGTTTGACAGTCCAACGTCTGACCATAAGCCTATATCTTCACAGGTAGAGTTATATTATTGTTGATCTAGTTTTTATTGTAAGGGTACATATTTTAGCTTTTTTTACTTATTCTAATGTAAAATTAGCTTTTTATGTTAAAGATAAGGTTTGAAAATGATCTGACTCGAACGAGTGAATAAAATGAAGAAAAAATTAATTTTGATAAGAGTATCGCTAAATTAGCTTGAAGAAGATGTTATCTTGTGTTCGTTTAAAGTTTGTTTCAAAGTATAAGCTTAAATTAACAAACAAATTGCTGGTTTTAAAGAGAGATGGTTATCTTGTCAATATAACGAAAGGAATTTGCTACCTGTGAATTTGAGGCTAAAACGACATAAGAGTATGAAGTCTAGCAAGTAGTGCTTGAACTTATAATTTGAAACAGGCTGATTTACAAAATAGAGATTGAAATTTGAAGCAGAAAGTTGTAAATTTCTAGGATATTGACGTAATTTTGCCATTAACATTAGATATAAATCACCATCTTGTTTGTACTTTTAACTTTAGCGTTTTAATTTTTTTTCCACAGACGTGTAGAAAAATATCTTTCCCGAAAGACTTGAAGGACTTCAAAGATCCGGTGTTCGAAAGTGTGGGTGCCCCGAAATCGGTCCGCCAATCAATCACTTTCAGCAGTGTCGGCGCCTCGTCTAGTAGTTCCTCAAACGAAGCGTTGATGAATCCTGTTAACACCATAACTTTATCGCCCATTAACATGTTCCAGCCAAATTCAGATCGATTTTCTAATTTGTTAATTAACGACTATAATTGGGATAAATTCGGTTTCAAATCCGAAGATACAGACCAAACAGGTGAGCGCACAAATTTCTCCGTATCATCACAATGTGGCCATTGCTTTAGCTTAATTCTTTTTGTTAATTTTTTTAAAGCAATCTAACAGCACTTCATATCTTAACCAAAACGGCTGTTTATTATGTAAATTGTGTATTAAATTTTCTGCTTCAGATTGTATGCTTGTTCATGTTTTTCTAATAATAGGGTAATCTGAATGGGGTCCTTTATAATACATGTAAACTAACGACCTTCATTTGTGATATGGAGTATGCACTACCACTAACGGTCAAGCTTCGTCAAAATAATTCTTGCAGGACGCATAGAGGGGCTCTGACTGTGATTTGTGTATTGTTGCTTCACATCACAGGCAGAGTTCTAACTATGAACCTTGCAGCTTACATCTCTAATGCAACTTTAGCAGTTCGAAGGCTTATTTCTCCAATAATTTTAACGCATCTGCCGCATCATAGCTCTAATACGTTGTGTTCACATTTCTGGGGCAATTTTTAACGCCTGTGAAGTTGAATGACTGAATTATTGTACTGGTTTCACATTGGCAAGTTGCAATTGTGTACGTAAGGAATTAGTAAGAATTTTAATGGAGTCAAATGTGCAGAAACCGATTTGTTAGTTATTGTGTACAGTTTTCTTTAGTCGGATAAGTAATCGCCTTTTATTGACACTAAGAAAATAGTTCAGTTTTTCTGCATTTACTAACTAATACTTTTAACACTAAAACTTTGATGTCGTATTGTATTTTGTGAATAGTAAATATTGGAATGCAATTATATCAGGTTTATGGCGTATTTCATTATTTGTGTTTCGTATATAGTACAATTGCCGTATGACTTCATGTAAATATTTAGATAATTATATTTTATCACAATGCAATCTACTCCGAAAGAAATAAATGTAAATTATTCGCCGTTCCGGATGTACATATGTACGTTTACAGCGATAAACTTGTTTCCAACCAGCTCAGTTTAACTTATATACTTTGCGAATTAATTACATAACTTAACTGAGCTTTTTGAAGCTTTAAAACAAATACATGTTCGGCACGGTTGTTGGTTTTAATTTAATTAAAATTATTATTTAAAAACACTTCGTTTACATGTGCTAGATCCCTTTTTTGCTCTTTTCTCTCGAAAAAAAAAAATTGAATGATAAATGTTTTGTCTTGTATGTATGTGAATGCAAATGTTAAATAGTTAGCGGTTATCTTGAATGTTGATAAGCATATTTGCACGGAAATATAGGGGAGAATGCATTAATAGAGTAGTAAATTGATGTGCATTTTACCTAGGGACAACATTGTTGTGTGATTTTAATTTGTACTGTGTTGAAGCATCGTCAAAACATTTTATTTGCAATTTTTAAACTTACACAATTTCTGTAATATTTATTGCTGCCCATAGGGGCTCGACAATATAAGAAAAGAAATTTTCTTTTGTGCTGGAGGTTGCTACTTCAGAAATAGAACTACAATTTAATATTTCTGACTTTTGTTTTTTGTGTTTGCAATCTATTCTTACAATGGCTTAACTAATCCTGCTTCTAATTTATTAGATTTCTGTATCAGGTCTCGATTCATCAGGCAAATACTTAGTAGACCTCTCTTGCCGTGTTAGACACTTAGGCAGACAGGAAGGCAGCAGTCCTTATAAGAACAAACGAAATTTCTATTAAAAGTTGGTCAGTTGTCATTGTCGTCGATGTAACATCATTTACGGATCAGCTGCAGTGGACGAACTGTCAAATGGGCGTAATCTGCTTCACATACTTGGATCATATAGCTTTTCATATCCATGAACTGCATTCTGAACCTAAGCTCATATAGTTTTGGCATATCATATTCGTTTAAACTTCTATTAAGCTTGATAATATCTGTGGTTATCAAGGGGATGATTCATTTTGGGAAACAATTGCGGCTATTTCAAAAAAGCCTCCAATTTATTCAATGCTGATGAGCTACAGTAGCTTATTAGTCTGGTGGATTTTAGCTTCTTCCGTGTTATATGGCTATTTTTTGTTCAGCCTCCGATGAGCTAAAAGGAAAGACGGGTGAATATACAAAAAAGATTTTCTTTCCAACAGTAATGTACATTACAGATTGAGGCATTTGTCATATCTGTGAACAAGCTTTGCAATACTGTGTTCATTCATAAAATGTTGCCGCCAGTGTTTGGAAGTGAGTTGTGACGGCTTCTTTGAGCTCCACGTCATTTTGGAAGCTCCTCCTCCCTCCCCCTCCCCGTTTCATCGTTGTTCCAGGTTACACGCGATGTGTCTTATCGGCTTTGATGCATTTACTAATGCACACTTCAACTGATTGCATGCACACAACTGAAAAGTGTGTCTTCATGTAGGTTATTGCCTATAGACTTTCTATTTGGAAAGTCCCACAAAGAGGAATCTAATAAAGTAAAATCTTGTGATCTGACAGAGCAATTTACCGGACCAGCTCTATTGATCTTCATAATCATTGAACTTACGGTTACATGCTTCACATTCTACCACTGAATAAGCTGTTAAATCTGCTAAACTATCATCATCAACCATCAGTGTTATCGTATTTTTAAAAACCTTCCAATTTAAGTGTTGGCAGTTGATTTTCCAAAATGTCTAGATGCATTTCACCATTCAGCTGCTTCCAATAATGTGGGGTCGGGGGAGTAGAAAGGTAGGAGGCATTGTTGCGAATTTTTCTAAAACACGTTGACGTAAAACAGGATTTATCGGAGAAAAACACATAATGAAGGAAATTAGTATGTTGTTGGATGTGTCCAGGTGTCCACTAACGAAAAAATTATTCTCTTTTGGAAATCAATCTTGACGTTAAGGCACAAGATTACTATTGACAATTTGAATAGCGGCCTACCTTGGTTAAGAGCTCTTGATATCTCATTTTTTTCCAATGTTTGTGTGTATTAATCCTTATAGCTAGTTTATAGTAAAGGGTATCCCAATAGGAACTTGGTGATTTAAATTCCAAATAAAATGCGTAGTATTTAGAAATTCAACGATTATTAACGTAAACATAAAATAGAAACCCTAAAATTATATGTGGAACAAGATATCTGATAAATGTCCACCATGACTTCTATTGCACACAGCGATTCTTTTTTTAAAATGCTCAATGACTTTATCACACATATGCAAGTTAATCTCGCCAATAGCCGCACGAATGTTATTTTTTAAGTCATCAAGCTGTCTGTGGATCAGTCTGTGGATTATTTGTGCAGACTTGATACTTAAGGAAACCCCAAAAGAAAAAATCCATCGGTGTTATGTCGCAGGATCTTGCAGGCCAATTCACGTCACCATTACGAGAAATCACACGGCGAGGGAATTACTCCTGCAGTAAATTTAGAGTTGTCCTGGCAGTGTGACAAGTGGCCCCACCTTGTTGAAAGTAAAGATTGTTGAGGTCCATATCTTCCAAACGAGGCCATAGAAAGTTATTCAACATCTGTCGATACCGCTCTCCATTGGCAGTTTCTGCTTCTGCATTATTATTCTCAAAAAAGTAAGGTCCAAGAACACCATTGGCCGAGAAACCGCACCATACAGTGACACATATTGGGTGCATGGGTTTTTCAATAATCTCTCGAGGATTTTCACGTCCCCAAATGCGGCAGTTTTGTTTATTTACGTACCCTAAGTGAAAATGGACTTCGTCACTGAATATGATTCGCTTACAGAATTCGTCATCAAATTCATTTTGCTCCAAAATCGAATTGGCAAAGATACGGCGGTGGTGATGGTCCCTGGGCTTCCATTCTTGTGTTAACTATATCTTGTATGCGTGTAGCCGAAGGTCTTTCGTTAAAATTCGTTGCAGAGATGATCTTGAGATGGCCAATTGCTGTGACCGATAACGAATTGAAGTTTTTGGACTTTCGGTAACACTTTCATTCACCCTAGCGATATTTTCAACTGACCGAACGTTACGAGGACGTAGTGGTGTCTTTACATCGAGAACAGAACCAGTTTGTTCAAATTTTACCATTAAATTCCTAATTGCCGTATTGCTGGGAATATGATTCCCATGAAAAACAACGCGTAGTCGACGAATTGTGTTCGTAATGGAACGACCATTTTCATAATAAATTTGAACAATTTGGATACGTTCTTCAATCGTGAAACGTTGCATGATGACTTTTACAAGTTTTTAGATGACGTATACCAAATATTAGGTTGCTAAGTTACCTTATTCGAAAATAATGTGAAATTTAAATCCCTAAGTTCCAGTTGGGAGACCCTTTATTTCTTCTCTATTGAAGTCTTTCTTACAAGTTCGAATTGACTTCCTCCACTGCGTCTTGTGTGGGGAGAATTATAAGATTTTTATAAATTCTTACATATTTTTTCGGTCGTCTTGCTCGTAATGAATTTTCATGTATATTGGTTTAGCCATTTTATTTATATTTTATCTATTAATGATAATTTTTACAGCTTTTATAGCAAAATCTATTTGTATTAAAATTTTATCGGTACTGCAGGTAATACTGTACACAAGACAATTCTAGCAAGTATTTACGAGTATATCCATAATTTGTTATCTAGTGAAAACCGATTTCGTAAAAGAAACGGCATTAAATGTTTGTTTATTGATAGTGAACTTAAAATTGATTACACAAATGCGGATTTACAATAGACAAATTTGTATTGGAGACAGAATTAATAAAATTATTAGCTACGAATATTTCAATCACAATGCAAAACTTTCCAATTAAATAACTGCACAGAATAGTGGGCTATCGTGACCTGCGCAAGCAATTAACATCAGTGTTTTAATTTCCTGTTATTGATAGACTGATAACAGTAAACATTTAATCCAGTTTCTTATAGGAGGTTGCAAAATCTAATAATCACTGTCAACAGGTTTTTTTTACACTCTGATAGGTGTACGTTATGGACTTTTTCATTGTAATTCCTAAAATATTTTCAAAAATTGGCTATCACGTCAGGTTTTTGAAATGTTTTTAAATACATATATGTATGTATTACATGTACTGTATGTCTAAAGATATTTTTTTATTAGTAAGTTAAAAGAAACTATCAAGTTATTATCATGCTAACGGGCATGTCTGAACAGGATTTAACATGTTTGGGCTTCATTTGCTCGTCATAGTCGTTAAAACACTCCCTTTTTTCTCTAGAACCAATAAAATCAAGGAATTAATAGATCTGTGCATATGTGAGTTTATATAAGACCCTACAGACACATTATTCGACTCAAATTGACTCAATGTATGGTAGTAACATTAGTTAAACGTTTTTTGAATTCGCAATGTCCCGTATGTTGTGTAAACAATCCTAACAGTTTTTGTTATGTATGTGGAGAATTCACCGTTCAACAGCATACACGAAATATTACACCTTTCATAGAAAAATCGTATAACCTTTATTTTAAATTAAAAATTACAAATCAAGACAAATTGTGGACCCCTCACAATATCTGTGCACGATGCCTCATAAAATACTTTTATGGCCATTACACATAAAATTAGGTCTGATGAAGAATTTCATCGAAGCATTGGACAAAGAGAACTAGGATTTCGATACCTTAAACAAAGATTTCCTAATATATCTGAGGCAAAACTTGAAGAGGGGGTTTTTATGGGACCCCAGATTAAACTAGAACTAGAACAGGATCGAGAATTTGACATCCTCTTGAGCAATTTAGAACGGACTGCTTGCATTTAAAAGTTTGACAAAGAATTTCTTAGGAAATAAAAAATCTGAAGATTACGAGGAAATTGTTAGTGAACTTCTTAGAAGTTACCATGCATTAGGCTGTAATATGAGTCTTAAAATACATTTCTTGCATTCGCCCCTGAACTTCTTTTCCTCGAATCTTGGCGATGTTAGTGACGAGCATGTGGAAAGACTTCATCAGGATATTTCCACTATTGAAAAACACTATCAGGGCAAGTGGAATAGCGAGATTACTGTTGGACTTTAATTTTGGAATGTTCTCCATCCCAATATAAAACAAAAGTGAAAAGAAAGACTTTCTACATACGTCATACATTGCATATCCTTAGTTAGTGTTAGTATTGTATGATCAATATGAATTTCATTTGTTTATAATACCAGACTTGCTAGAAGAAATTTGTTTTTATAATAATTATTAGGAATATAAAACAGAATAAGTTTGTGTATAATTCATAAGGAAAAATCAAAAAAATGAAAATTTGTTCTGTGTAATCGTAGTTATGTATATTTAACAAAAACTGTTACTCATATTTGGATGTGAATTTCGAAAGGGGCTATTCTTGAGTCTGGAAATAGTGCCTCTTTTGCTGTAGCCGTTTCTTCGGAAGAAAAAATGTCTTTTTGTGATAACGTTCATACCAACATTTTTATGTAATTTCTGCACTGGAATTGTCGAAAATGATTAATTCGGATTCTTTTGCTAGAAAGGCTAAATTGTCATATCTTTCGGATTATAGAAGATGCTTTACCAGCACTGTTTGAAGAATTGTCAATTTTACTTAAAAATTATGTGTGATTTATCGATGACAATATACCAGCTTGTTTCAGTCTCTAAGCAAGAGAATCTTTACACTATAACACTCATAATCGACGGGTACGTTCTAGTGAAGCTGAAGTATGGTGTTTGAGGGTGCTCGTACAACTACCAACCTGCATGTGGCAATTAAGCGAACTACACTTCTCACTGTGTTCCGGCTGAGTATTTCGCATCAATTTTAAAGAGGACGGCTGAACCGCAGGTTTAGGGATTCTAGGTGACCTACGTGAAGAGGTCCTATTCTTAAAGACGCTAATGGATTAAGGGTGTTATTTTCGGGCAGCGACGTATGGAGCTTTGGCGCGGACCTAATTCTGACAGTGGATCTTTACCTGTTGGTACACAGACGAATCCAAAACCAGCTAAGTGGTAGGACTTGGCCGAAGACCAACCTCAACAATTTTGCAGGCGAAAAAAGGATAAGGACCTGAGGGCCGCAATAGCATAGCTTAGAATCTAAATTCGTTTAGGGATATCGGATGAAACAGAATATCCATGCTGTGTCACACATATACCAAAGGGAATTACATGGTGGATGCACTTGCAAAACAAGACACGGAAATGAACTGCATTGAACCAGAACCTCTCTTTGGTGTTCTAAAATGCTTCACTACTGAGCAGCAAGAAAAGTGGCCTGTGGAGGTAAACGCCCTGTCACAAGCGAAGAAATTTATCGTTCGTCACACAACTGTTCGTCAAATTGTAATTGATCTAAGAAAATTAGATTTAAGGACACTTGTTGACTGGTCATTACCCTCTAAAATACCACCTCAAAAAGATGTGCAAAGCTGACCAAGATTTTTGCGAATTAGGAACTGAGACAGCTGAGCATATACTCAGTGAGCGCCAAGCATTAGGCCGGCGAAGGTATCAGCGTCTAGGACAGACGACTCTAAAGCCTGAATAGATTAAAGCCCCGGCACAGCTTCGTTAAGAACATCGGATTAGAAGGATAGTAAAGGAATAGGGTATTCACAATAGATCAATAGATCGCAGTCAGGAGAGGTAAACGGTAAAGGTAACGACCGTTCCTCCAACTATACAATAGTGTTCGAGGTCATTCGAGGATTTTTTTTTGGAGAGATCTGGCAACATTGGAGAACACCTGGAGAATTGCATAAAAGCTTCCTGTGACGGAATACTGAATACTGAAGGCTTTCAATATTCATTTATGAAACTCTCAGCTAACAGCATTATGGTAAAGCTAATATGGATTGCTAGATTTTTGTTCATTAATATTTTCCTAGTTCCATGGCAAATATGGCAAAGCTGTCATCTTAAATTCGTTTATCGTAACCTTAATGTTTAGTGGTGGAATGTTTCCATATTTATTGTCTAATTATCAAAATATACGCTTAGGGTTAGTTTATTGACTTTAGTGCTGGGACTTCTTAGGTTTTCAGGACATCTGAGTGATAATTCTTTATCTTTAGACCCAGGTAATTTTTCTTATAAAATTTTTTGTAGTTACGCCATTGTTATTCAGATAACGGATATCCACATACATCACTGATGGATTACCAAGTCTGTTTGGGTCTTGGCCATGATGTTTTTTTGAAAAACCAATACGATTAAAAACGATTTTTTTTTGGTAGACGGAGAGTCTCTGTGTATTTTGATTCGTTCAGTATTATTAATTGTGTGCACCTAACTACGGCCTGGCAAATCTCGATTGAAACAGCGCAGTAGCACAAGTGGGTTGGGTCAAGCCGGGATCAATACGCGTAATTAGGTAAAGAAAGAATGAGATGCAATCACCATCCTGCAGGTGTAGTGGCAAGGAGGGTAGACGATTTCACACACATACACACTTATATATAATAATAGTGCCGGTCAAAATGTCAAAATTGTAGCAAACGTGATAGTGTACTTTACTTTTGGCTGGTAGTATAACGAGATCATCAAGTTCGCGTTGCCTACGTGCACCGTGATGACTCACTGTTTCAATCGAGATTTGCCAGGTTCTATATTCCTTTTGCGAATGTTAACATAACATGTTCATAATATGTGTATACAACTAACTCTGCAAATGAATCGTAGCAAGTGAGTATATTTATTTCTATGTCTAATTGTTCCTTACTGTAGTAGCACTGTGAATGGCATTTAGCTGTAAACGTATGTGTTTTTGAATTAATATTTGTCGTTTTTAGATTCACACCGTTTATTTAAATATATTGTTCACAAGATGTTTTTGTATTGATTCGTACGACATTTTTTTGGTTGGTCGTGCATTGTATTTACCGTGCTCATGTTTGTTTCGTGTCCCCATTGCTCTGTTATTTACATATATATATATACTTACATTGTACATAGGCAATTAAATGTTGCTTTTAACGCTTAACCATACGATGAGCTGAATCTTGTGGTTGCTACGAGAATCGCAGCACCATGGGATTCAGCTCATTGTGCGGTTTTAATATCTGCAACCGCCAGCTTATTGATGTACCCCCACCTCTCCTCATGTAGTAGTTTGTTCGGTTCTAATACAATAGTTTTATTTGGTGAAGTACTAACATGGATATAATAACACTGATCGGAGTTTACACCATGTATTGATGTATTTTTTCTTTTGTTTAAAGCAGTAGGTTTATTATAGTGTTGCGATTATATGTTCCGCTTAGTATTATCAACATCAGATGCAGACAGGTTTGCTCAAAAAATTGACTAGAGCTTGTTATCATGTTTGTAGACTATTCTGTTTGTATTGTACCGTGTGGCCAGATAAGAATGCAAAGTGCTGTATCTCGGAAGCCATTCGTCTGAGAGATTGCGAAAAAAAAAACATTACTAAAATGGTCAAAAGAAGGCCGTGGAAAACATAGTCAGATATCCAAGATGGTCGCCAGAGGGCGTAACCGCCATATTAAACTTTTAAAGTGTTTTTTTATTGAACTCCACCAGGTAATTGTTACCAAAAAATATGTGCCTTTTAAAGCTAAGCTTTACTCGAGCAATTTTTGACGTATTTATTAAAATAGAATAAATAAAACTAATCTTGCATCACACTCAATGCATTGTTGGACCGGCTCATGCATGGACATTACAGCCCCAATTTTCCCTCTTGACGGGCTGCTAAGTTCCATAGATAGCGCCCTCTACAATGCGAAGCAAAAGTGAGATATTAAGAAAAAATAAAAGTTTTATAGAGAGTCGATGAAATTACCACAAATGATACTCAACTTATAACATACTTAAAACATCTTTACTGTTTCAGGAATGTGAATACTGCAGGCTAACTTGAAAGTTTGGCTTCATCACTAAGTTCATCACGAAAAATTATCTCCCATCTTTCTATAATGAGGGTTTCCGGGTGTTGACCGTGTCATGGTTATTGGGTTAACTGGGAGGGTACCAGAAGGTCAAACCTTCTGACGTCTTCGTCAGAAGGTTATCGCCTCTAGCGTGGTTGACACATCGAGTTAGCGTGACCTTCTGGCTCCCCTCACCTACCAGAAGGATTTCACCTCTAGCGTGGTTTACACGTCGCGTTACCGTGACCTGGTACCCACCCAGTTAACCTCTTTGCTCCTGAAGAAGCCGCTTACATTAGTGGCGAAACGTCGAGTTTATTGTATATCTTGTGCATTTTATTTTTATTTTGTACTGTATATATTTTACTAACCATGACACGGTCAGCACCCGGAAACCTCCTTATAGAGACTCGGGCCGTGGAAGCCTTCGATATCATTTATCTCCATCTAATCTCACATCAGCTAATTCAGTGTTGATTGATGCAAAAACTCATCAGAGTTATCAAAATCTTAACTTTCACAAACTAGGTTTATCTGTTGGTATCTTCTGTTTGCAGGAGGTTAGGCAGATTTTGACTTAGGCAGGATCTCTTTTTTTATATACTTATTAAGTGGTAAACTTGTAAAGATTTGTGATTCTCTACTATAGTCTGTTTACGATAACAGATAAGACACGTTATCAATACACCTACGCATTATTGCCAAATCTTTTGGCTAATAGGATTTATCTGAAGAATTTTCGATATATTTAAGGAGGATTTTAATATTAGTAGGATTGAGTGCTTGTTCTTAACCCAAATTCTTTTCAGTTTGCACTTCTTACGAGATTATGTGTTATGGAGGCTGTACTGTTCTTAGCTCACTTTTTCTGGATTGGTCCTCATCTGGACTATCTTCGATATTTTGAAAGAGAGCTTTAATATCCCTAGGATTGCAAGCAGTTGCTTTTAACCTAATTCTGTTCTGTTTTTTTGATTAAGTTACAGTATGCTTTGGTCCAAACAATCTAACACTTTCTTTATCAGCCATTTTTAACTCTTTTCTTTTTGGAAGATTGATTTGTCTTTAGAAACCTGATTGGGTTGTTCTGTTTTAACAAACATTATATTTCTCAACCTTCAAACGCAGAACTTTCCATTTTAAAGATTCTTTTATAGAACTTTCTCGTCAGCTTTATCACATACAGTTTCAATTGCTTTTTATGTTGCTTCTGGATTAATATGCAATAATTACTTGCTCCTGATTTTGTTCCTCTCTAGCAGGCTATGATTCTTAGATAATGCTCAGGACAAAATGTGTGTTTAATTCATTGTACATGAGTTTATAATTTTCAATTAACTGACGAGGATGACTGAAGAAGGGTGTCTAAGGTCTGCCCTCTTCTAAAGATTTAGTTCTTAAAAACTTTGCCAAGAAGCTGACAACATAATCCGAAAAATTTGAACGCAGTAGACAAGGGTCGTGAAAACCTACGCTCACCTATTAGACGAAGATAAATTTTTAGGTTATGTTCGCGTTTACGTATAACGTGTAGCTTTACTCATCAGATTGAATGTTTAAATAAAAGGAAAAAAAACAATTGCAGCAATTTCATGTTTCCACTCTCTACTGCTTTGTCAGTACGTATTGCACCAGATAATTTGAACATTTTGCCATAAGATAGCAGCACATGTCGCAATATGAATTAGTGATCCAAGACACAAGAGTGTGTGCTACGTTTTTAGAATAATTTTTCATTGTTTCTATTGTTAGCGTCAGGTATATGACGTAATGCAAAGTGTGTGCAGGCACTGCATTCGATGTTGATAATACTGGCAGTTAATGTAACAAATTCTAGTCTGTAAAATTGTTTTGTTAACGGCACCCATATTTGTAATTTTTTAACGAGTTACAAATTAAGCCCAAAAATAATAACCGCTCTTGGTGTAATGGCACGAATTACCATGCTGTAACAAGAATAATGACAGAGTTTAAGCATTATCCGGTAAACACAGAACTAGTGCCAAACGGATAGTCGTTAGCGAGTGACGTCGGTAGCGTCAGTTCTGACTGCGCCCGATAGGGGGAGTAGGGTTAGTATACCAAACAAAATCTTGTTCAATACAAGTTAGTCACTCTCTTTGGCAAGGGGATTCTTGAAATTATACCAAGAGTTTCTATTAGGTACTTACAGTATAGTTTTTGGTTTATTGTGTTATAACTGTAATTATGTATATCTATAGGAATATTTATGTAAACTCGTGTTTATTCGTTTCCAGAAATACAAAACATGTTTACTTGTAGGTGAAAAATGGTTACCTAACCAATGAAACAGAATAAACGTATCTGATGTGGTACTGTGAAAGCTTTACATTTACACAACACTGTCTTCAACTTATATAACATCTACTTTAATTTACAGATATGCTGGATCCCATGCTGTGCGAATCATTAATTCCTTTGGAGCCCTTTCCCAGTTCCGAATACACGTACGGTCTGGATGCTGGAGAAGGACTGGCAGATCTATATTCTTTTTGATCTGCTTCTTTTTATATAGAACCAAATTTTGCTCATGTACAAATTTTATTCGATTTGTTTTTCATATATATAGTTATGTGTGAGAATTGTTCATTTGTAATCTCGTATTTCGTCTTGATAATGAATTGTCGTTGGATCTATATAATTTTAGGTCAATTTGTTTTCTTGTTTTGTTAATTTTTCTACGAAGAACGGGGAATGTTGGGCGAGGAAGAAAGTACTGTCATAGAGATGATAGCAGGATGTTGATGTTAGAAAAATAGCGATTTGTTAATGCCGATTGATAAGAATTACCGCTGCTGTTTTGATAAGGATGTGAGACTTTTGACTATTTACAATTTGACCAAAGTGCCTATTGTTTGGTCGTTTAGTTTTTCTTTCTTTTAAAATTAGGAATTGGAAAATCCCATTTTTGAAAGTTTTCGGTTTGGTAATAGCGCTTTTCTCTTAGTATATTTGGTTATATACAAGAAATAAGAATTTTGTTAGCGATGCTGTTGCGACAAAAAATTGAAAGGAAAATCATTCTTGAAGTATGAAGCTCAACTTATTACACTACCACAGATACTGCAGTCTTTATTATTACAGTTTTTAGTAAATTACAACAAGCGCTATAGAGTGTTGCAGATTTGCTGCATACTGCATTAACAGGTATTGTTTGAACGGTTCTAACATATCACATGTGTCTATCGATGCTTGAGAGCATTAAAGATTTAAGAAAATATACTTTAATTAATTTATTGTCGCAACTTATGATACATGAATTAATGATAGGTATATATAAATGTCAATTTTTATATTTTGATATACTGAAAGTGAATGATGATGTATTTATAAAAAAATGGAATCATATGGTGCCATTGAAAAAAAAAATGTACATAAAATATTTATCTTTTTGCTTACAAAAAGGGCATTTTTGTCTGTTTTTTTCTTTTATAATTTTTATAATTAGATTTTAAAGACATATTTGTCATTATATAAAATGTTGCATGTTTTTCTTTATATAAATATATATATATAGTTGTATACTATTTTTACACCCACTCATAAAAATTAATCTGTATTTGCAGAACAATATCTCGGATTTAAATGCCTTTTTGTATGATTTGCAATACGGCCGTACTAGTCTTTCTTAACAATTGCATTATCGCGTAGTACCTAGCCTGTTTTTTGTTTGTTTACGATCTTTTTTTGTTTTTTTTTAGTAAAACTACAGGTTTACACTTATTTGTTTACTTAGTAATTATGTTTTGTAATAAGTTTGCGGACACTTAGGATTAGAAAAAAAAAACATAACACTGAGGACCAATAGTTATTGTTAACAAATATTTTCGCCTTTATGTTCTTTTTTCTTTAGGATTTCGTTAATGCAGATGGGTTTTAATTTTTACTACAGAACTTGATATTTTTAAGTACTGATTCTGGGTTTATGTGAGAAATATCTCATGGACCTTTATTCCTTACCTTCGAAACGTACCTGAGAGTGGATGGAGATTTCTTTATTTAGGATTTCGTAATGCACTCATTTTTTCACTAACTGAAACTGTTGTAGTAGGGGTATCGAGACGAAATTACATGTATGTAATGTTCCTATTGTTTTTTTTTGTTTTGTTTTTTTAAAGTATCGTTACTAATTGTCTAAACTTTATATTTCTGTCTTGAAACATTCATTCGTTAATACAAACTAAAATATTCTAGGATGCATCCATGAAATGTAAATTTTCATTCAAAAAACCGCAGTCGTAGTCTCGCAATTGTTTATTGGCAGCATAGCAACTTGTAACACTTTAGTTGGTAGAACTAGAAAGCTATAACAATTAGAATAGTGACGATCATGTACAAATATTTTGATATCCTGCTCTGCCAACCTGTTTCAAGCAGGTCATTGTTCAATTTTTTTCGCCGGCACTATTCTAATTTATAGTTCTCGAGTTATACCGTGTTTAGCGGCGAATATATCGAAAAAAAAAATTATACCCGCCTCCTATTTTAACGTTCTTCAGGTGAACGACCTGAAGCATTATTAAGTAGGAGGTCGAGCTTTAGCTAATTTTTGTTGTTTGGGGGCAATTTCTTTAGAATTTTTCTTCTGTGGTAGGTATGCAATTATATAATTTAAAACATCAATGAATCTATCTTTGCAATATCATCTATCTTATGTGATTGCTTCTAATGTTTACGCACTTTTTCTAGAGTGGTCGGTAGGTTATGACATAAACAATAAAGACCAGATGTTTTGAATTGTATGGCGTACTCATCCCACTGGGCAGTCTGCTTTATGTTGGTATCACATCAAACGTCGTTATGTTTCTTTTTAATTACAGTACACACAAGAAAAATCGTCAAAGAGTTGCGTTCGTTTTTGTATGCGATTTTTGTTGGTTGTTGTGCAATGAATAAACTCCAGGAAAAGCATGACCTTGATGAGAAGGATGCGGTGAACTCGATAGTGCTGCCATAGAAATATCTTCTTCTAAATGCTTTCATCGTAAAACCTTGGTAGCAGTTATACTAAGTATTGAGAAATATAATTGAAGTCGTCAAAATTTATAAATATGCTGTTTGCGTGCTGGACACCAATATTCATATTTTAAACGAAGTTACATCGATTTTCCGTGTTTGTGATGTTTAAAATGTTTTCTTTTGTAATACTCTCCCAACCTTTGTTATTGTTGAATCAGCTGATAAAGAATGTTTCTTCCTGCATCTATGTGACTCATATCTATTATACATTTCTGATAACAATATTAATGTTATTAATGAGTTGATTTAGTGCTAAATTGAAGCAAAGCAATATCTGATTTGTAGTTTATATCTTCCTTACTTCTTTAGTCATGATAATGCTGAATTGACAACAAAATAATAATGTAACTGTTTCTAATAAGCTGTTTTCTAACCGGTTCTTGCCTTCCTTTCGAAGCTCCCAATGATAAATAGGCCTGTATAAATTTATATTTTTCTTCTACTGTTGTTTGGTATGTATTTCATTGTTTAATCAGGCTGATGATAGAGATTCCTGAACGTTGGTGGATAACTCCAAGAGCTTGCCACGTCTTATTTGCCGGTGAATGTCGGGCTACTTAATTTGGGATCGTATAAAATGGAATTTCATCATTTTTGTCTTACTGCGTACTGTACTTTTTTCATCACTAAGTTTGATAAAGAATATGTATGTGGTTGTACTGATTCAGTTCCTTATAAATATACATAAATAGAAATAATATAAATAACGTTGCGTTTACTACTTTATAGTACCAAAAAAGTTTGTGATGCAATTTCAGTGTTCTTTATAGCAACATTGTAGGTTTGCTGTTTGGTTGTTCTTCAAGTAATTCTGTTTTATCGTGATATTCGTATAGTTTTGCTTGAATAGATGGGAAGCATAAGAATATCTGTATAGTGTTTTACATATTTAATCTTACATAATTATATACATATATTCTTGTACAAATACTTCGGCCCTCTTGCTTTCTTTAGACTACAGATTTTTAAAGCAATGTGATATATTCAAACAAAAAATTTACTACAAAATCAAGTAAAATAAGTCCACAAAATCGATTCGAAGTCGACAAAGACGTCAAGACGACTCGATTGGTCAATCTTACCATAACCTGGTGTGGTCCAGTATCCACTAGCAGGTTTTTGCCTCTACCGTGGTTGATACGTCAAATCAGTTACTTTTTCTTGTTCATTTATAGCTCCACATTAGTAGTGAAACGTCGAGTTAGAATATTTTGTGCATTGATTTTGCCTTATTTACAGGTTATTTTTTTTGTGTATGAAAATAGGATTTTTTTCAATAAAAAGTTAAAAAACTTTATATAAAACAATGCTCAACACTTTTCCCGGTGTTTTCAGGCTTAGTAGAACGACATAAAAAAATAAAAGCCTTCTGTATTGATTTGTCTTTTTTATTCATGCTTTTGTATGTACCTACAATCAATCTGCAGATTATTCGAGTATTTCCGGCATCCTGTTTTCTGCTTGTGATAGGTATCAAATGTGCACCGTCTTGGCGTACATACAGTTGATATCTTGCTTATAATTCACACTTTTCGTTATTTTTAAATTCTTTCAACGTGTTTCCTGACCTAAGTCCGTGTGAGGAATCATTATCCTAGATAACCTGCAGTGTATCTGACGTCTATCAATATTGTCATTCCACTAATTCCATATGCCGAAATAGCCGCTTAGCTTAGTAGCTATAGTACCATCGCCATTTTATCACCGCACCTCTACTTGCCCATCTATCTTCAAATTCAAATTTTGTGGGGTTTCATTTTTTCTTTTTTTTTTGTGTAAGCGTTTGTACTCGAAGCGTTTTGATTTCACGCGCACGAATTGGTTCAACCCGTCAGTTTATTCATTTCATCAATCGACAAATCTTTCATAAATTGTTGAATTGTCCCGAATTGCTACAACGCTTACGCTAACACTAATTCCAGGTCAGTTATTTCGGTCTAATTAAAAAGAATATTTTCTCATTTAAGCTATCTCGCAATGGTTTTAGGAGCTTCTACTTCAAAATGCCTAAGACGTCAAAATGGATGGCGCTGTTATCAACAATAGACAATTAGTAGCTGTGGATATTCCTTTTATAACCGATTGACGTTGTTTTGGCAGCCGCCTCTGTTGCCTCTGTAGATGGTTTTATGAGACCACTGCATTTGCTCTATGGAACATATACTTGCTGATCTTTCTCCAGCTAGAGAATCTTCTAGAAATTGATTGGCTCGAATTTATTGTCCTACAACTTCTTATTCTGTAGTAAAAGTTAAAGCATCAATTGTAAACGCACTTATCTGTAAGGCGCACTTATTTTCTTATGTTAATGAAATATTCTTTCGAATAGTATACGCAGCGCAATCGTTTTGCAAACTAGTTTAATTCACTCGCATCGGAACGACGAAAACGCTAGCCTACAACTCGTAGCAGTCCTTTGATGATATGTACCACTATACAATCAAAGATGTATCATTAAAATTTTATTAAAATCTTAAAATTATTTGTATGTATTTGAATGATTGCCATAACTACAGTTTCTCGTTATTATTAACCGTTTCCTAGTTGATACTCTCTTTATATTAATAAAAACAAAAATGTTGTTTAACGTTATTTTGCCAATACTTTATATACATAATATATATAACACCACCAATTCGTTAAAGCTTGTATAAAATCTGACCGACCATCGAATATTATGTAACTAGAAGACAACTTTAACAAGAACATGATTATTTAGTTTTTTGGTTGTTTATTTCCCGTCGCTGTCTCGGCGACTCATCTATTATACCCTATAGTTTACGATATACAAATATATTTTTTTGTTTTTCAGTATTATAGTAAACTTGCTGTTCTTAATGCTGTTAGATTTATGCCAATAGTGTGAATTATGTGTACCTCAGTACCTATTTTCGAATGCAAATGTGGGTGTCACTTTATTTAAGTACAAGATATTTTTTAACTTAATTGTTAATATATTTTTTGTAAATAAATTATTTTTAATTTGAAATTTCGTAAATGTCCCAGCCAATAGAGGCCTTAAAACTGTTTAAAAATCTATTTAATTCTTTGTAGACATCACGTTTCTACAATGTGTATATTTAACAGTGTAACAATAAAACGAAAATAACTAGATGCATAGGATATTGTTTTATTTATTTTTGTTGGTATTGTTTGTACATCTTTCGCAACCTACACTGTTTTATTTGAATTGGAACTGATTCTAACGAAAATAATTGATTATAAGGAGAAAATAGAGCCTGCCACAAAATGTACAATTGTTATACCAAAAATACCAGCAAATTACCGGGAAATATTTTCGAAAGTAAAATTGCGTGATATACATATACACCAATCAGATTTTATCTATAAAATATATATTTATCCATATTACCATGAATATGACCCAAACCAGGTTTAGTAGGATTAAGAAACAATCATCATTACTGGGACGTTAACCTCTACAATTATCTACCCATGTAAATACGATATTTAGATCTACTTGTTTTATCGACAAGATACAGAACAGGTTCACTGAAGAACCGTATGATCCTATTGACGAATACCTGGATTGGTAGAAAAAAAATGATCAGTCAGCCATTTTTTTGTAAATGCAACATTAATGGCACAAGATATTAAAGAGATGTAGGTATATGTAGCCTAAGAAATCACATTCTCTTCATTTTGGTTTGATTTAAAAGAGATGACCAAACTTCGTGGACCCCTTTTATACACAACAGCTATGATGCGTTTTCAGCACAGTGAACCCGTTACTCTTAAAACAAATTGAAATTACTCTTAAAACAAATTGTGATTCTATTAAAGTACATGTGTTATAAGAATAAATGTCGTTCATGCATTTATTGGGAAATGGCTGACCAGAGGCAGTGCAGCATTTACGGTCCGGGATTCGGATATTGTCAGTGGCATTTGCTAAGCTCTACCATTCTAGCAGAATGGTATGTATGTGGTAATGAATATCGTTATAAATTCTATAAAATGTTGGCGACAAGCGAATTAAAGAGAGAGGATTAAGGGCGGCACATCTACATATTTGCACTCTATTGCGGCTCCATTGTTGTCAAGTATGTTTGCTTTGGTGGTGGAAAGATTAGCTGTTAAAAGACGTTGGCTACATGTGCTATACTTTGCTTAATGAGAATGGAGTCTAAGGCAAGAAAGATACAGGCAGGCGTTATACGCTTGATAAGGATAAAGTAAAAAGATGACGTTGGTATAACCTATTCAGATGTCAAACTTGACATTATTCTATTAGAGGATATTTATAATTGATTAGATATCCTGATTGGTCATTTATCCATATGTATCTATCTCGTTTCTATATGTAGGAGTTAACATCACTGTGAAATTAGAACAGATGATGCAGTTCAATTGATTCGGGCAACAATAACAAATAGCAAAACCTTGACCGACGAAGTGAGAAGACGCGCACAGCAGAAGACACGAATAGCAAGCGGTATGGAAAAACAAATATATGCGTCTAACGGGAAAAAACTAGAGTGCATAAAACGACGGGCTAATAAAAATAGCAAGAGACCTAAAACTCTTACACGGGAAAGTGTCTGGAAGATCTTCGAAGAGGTGGATCGACAGTTGGAAAACATGGGAAGAATCTCCTTAAAGTAATTAATCCTGCGAAGAAAAACTTAAAGCCTATATAACAGAAGAAGAAGAAGAAAACAAAGGTCCAATAATATTTTGATTAAATTACTGTCGATTCTTTGGATTTTCAATATTTGACGCTAATGAAATGTCAGATTTATGATCCGATCAAACGAATCTTAAATAAAGCATGATTTATATGAGCAAACAGAAGGATTAGAAGGATTTCAAAAGCTTATGGGAAGCTTAACGCTATTACAAAATTATGATAATTAAATATCCGCTTTGATTCGTGTTTCTTGGTCGAAAATAAGCGGCTCATGAATAGTCAGTCGAGTAAGATGGCAGTAGTGGACTTTCATTTTTACACTCCACTATTATCTTTAATTTATTCATTAATCAACATCTCTTTAACGGTGCTTTCATACTCATGAATAGCAAATCTCCATCCGCTAGGCGAATTCATAATATGGTCTGTTTACGATAACAGACAAGGCACGTCATCAATACACGTCGTAATGACGGTACGCATTATTGCCAAATCTTTTCTCTAATAGGTTATGTATTAAATCATGATAGCTCATTGACATCGCGTTAACGGTTAAGTTTATACTCACGAGATGGCAACATCGTACAGGACCTTTTGCACAGAAAAATTGCCTGTATCTTCGATTCCAAGAACAGTTATTTTTGGGTATTTCGTTTTGTATACGTAGGTATTTCTGATTTTACTGGTTATGACTTGCCTCGTCTGTTTTCGTAAACAGACTATAACATTAGAAGGTCATTGGTTAATATGAAGTAGGTAAGTGCTATAGAATGATGACATGAAATATGAGTCTTCATAAGTGAGATTCGAGTTAATTATTTCATAGGGTGTGTGCATAAATGTAAATTAGTTAGAATGAATTTAGTCTCTTTTGGCTGAAATAGGTAGGTATCACCTTAAAATACTTGAAAAGATGATGAATGAAAACAAATGGAGTGCGGATATTTTATCGATTCCATTCTCGCTATTAAATTTGATTAGAATTGGTTGATAAATCTATAGAGAGTAGACGATATATTAAAATGCTTACATAACCTACTTTTTGTTGATACTCCAGTAATTATATTAATTATTTTGAATAATATAACATTTATTAGCCTCTATTCCCCAATTAATAAAACAAATAAAATATTTCCATTTCCAAATATTAGTAACTCGAAAGCATGTGTCAGAACGTAAATAACATTTTATTTAAGATCTCATATTAATGCAAACTGCACGCTGGGGCAAAATAAAAACAGGACTCCTCGTAATTCTTTGCTTGATTTATTTTTCATTTCCTAGAGCAATAAATGTAATATTACTTGACTTTATTGAGTTAGGTTACTAGCAGTTGCTGACGCATGTTACCATACCATCATAAAAACGTGTAATGCCTATTCTTTCTTTTACATAGCATCAGGGATTTGCTCCGGTTTTATCGCTGCAACTAGGTATGGTTTTTATAGATGTAACAAAAGGTAGGTAACAGAAACTAATATTGAAAAAAAAGGACTGCGTTATTGCCTGTCCACTCTCTATGCGTTCCATCTAATTTAAATGGACATAAACAGAACAACATATAACCTATGGTAATAGAGTAGTAGGTATAAAAGTTTGTAACGTTTTCCTAGTTAAAACGAGATGTTATGAAAGACAGAAGCACAAAAAGACAGAACGCTGTCAATCGAAGCTAGATTTAGGACGGGAAATCATTAATCAAACTAAACACGAACAGAAAAGGTTCTAATATTGATTCCTGCGGGCAACCTATATCATTACTTAAAACGCTAGTGATAGCATGCTGATAGCTAATGCTCTTTTTGACTTAGACATTTAGTTAACGAAGCTAAGTCAGCGATTGTGGCTTTAACTTCAAAGGAATAAGAGCTTTGTGGGGTGCGGCAAATGTAATGGTGTGTGCCGCAGTGGTAGCAGGACTTGCTTTCATAATAAAAGATTTGTAAAAACATGGAATTATACTTGAGCATACATTGGAAAATTTATACTAACCCTGCAAAAATGACGTACATATGACATCTGACAGTTAGAGCGTGTGACATTTTTATTCTAAAGAGACGTAAATCTGATTACTTGGAATATATTTTCTAGATCTGATTTCGTGCAAATCGCAAAAGAAATTGTTGAATTCTGTTCGGCTACGGTTTTAAATTTTAAATGTTCTGTAGCTTTATATCTGACTGCTGATTTTTTGAAGTTCTTCAATTATTCTATTACCACTTCGTAGTACCGTAGTATCAACTTTGCAGATGTAATTACACATTATCATATTAAATTTTATTACTAAGTTTAATTAAGCTATTAATGCATCTATTTTATTTATTACAGTTCCACAGTACTTGAAACCAGATTAGTGGCAAGTCTAATTTTACTCCTTTCTTTTTACTTCCTATCTATGCCGTATATGTAGATGTAACTTCCCTTGACTGACTTGCAGATTGTATGTATTGTATGTATCATATTGTATACATAGATTCAGTGCTTTTGCCTATTTTGATAACTGCATTAACTCTAATATGAATGCGGATAGTTTTGGTATCACTTCTGTGACGGCGTGAGGGACATACAATGGGGCGAGATATCTGAGATAACTTATGTTCGTCAGGTTCTCGCTTCTTGTTTGACACTTGGATTTTCTTCCGGGTGGGTGGTCGAATGGCACAGTTCCAATGACACCACATACCTCTGTACGGGGTCTAGCAAACTCGTTGAGGGCGCTTGTTCGTTCATGGGAGATTCGATGAGGTCTCAAACTTGCGTACGTCTGCTCTACGTTACTCAAGAGGTATGAACGTATTCTTATTGGGTGTTAGTCTGCTGTGCAATTAATGTATTTTGTTAAAGCTGTGGGATATTGATTGATATTGAATGGTAGTTCGTGCTGATGATTTGGGGGATTTTGTTTGAAGGTGTGAGAATAATAATTGCTAGAAAGTATGCGTATTGAATGCCAGCCCACGTAGGGTAATTCATGTATTTCATTAGTCGTCTAATTGATTCCGAACAGTTCAAACATCGAAGAATTCTTATTATATACTTCAGAAATAGCTTCATTTTTACGTTTGAGATTGACTTTTGTTCGTTATTGTAAATCGTTACAATTTCAAAATTACTTTAAATGAAATTATAACTCAAATTTAAGTTATCTATTCGTTTATAATTTTGAGAAAACAACACTGCAGAACGCTGACTTTAGTGTGCTGTTATAAACAAATGATTTATTTACGTATAGATGGTATTTTATATAAATTAAATTTGTCTATTTGTGCTTTATGTTTCTGATTACAGATTAGCAGCATTTGAAACCAAGTTAGTGGTTAGTTCCTTTTATACTTATTTGCCTGTATGTACCTACTTAATAACATCAACAATTATTTTAAATGAAATTATAACTCAAATTTAAGCCATATATTCGTTTATAGTTTTGTGAAAACAGCATTACAGCACGTTGACTTTAATGTGCTGTTGCAAAGCAATGACGTATTGTAAGTATATATGGTATGTCTTATAGATTAAATTTCTCTATTTGTTTGTCTTTATGCATCTGATTACAGCTTAGCAGCACTTGAAACCAGGTTGGTGGTTAGTTTATTTTATACTTCTTTGTCGATATGCACATCATAACATTGTCCTAGTGACGGCTCAAATTTGAGTTGTCTCTAGGTAGCAAATTGCCTTCCAGCTATCAACATAATTGTATGTTATAAACAAATAAAGTATTTAGGTATACGTAGATGTTATTTTATATAGATTAAATTTGTCTATTTGTGCTTTATGTTTCTGATTACAGCTTAGCAGCACTTGAAACCAGGTTAGTGGTTAGTTCATTTTATACTGATTTGTCTGTATGTACATACGTACCTAATACCATCAACAATTATTTTAAATGAAATTATAACTCAAATTTAATCGATGTATTCGTTTTTAATTTTGTGAAAACAGCTTTACAGCACGTTGACTTTAATGTGCTGTTGCAAAGCAATGACGTATTGTCAGTATATATGGTATGTCTTATAAATTAAATTTCTCTATTTGTACTTTGTTTCTGATTACAGCTCAGTAGCACTTGAAACCAGGTTAGTGGTTAGTTTATTTTATACTTCTCTGTCGATATGTATACATAGTAACATTTTCCTAATGACGACTCAAGTTTGAGTTGTCTCTAGGTAGTAAATTGTCTTCTAGCTATCAACACAGTTACGTAAAATGGCAGATGACTCCATTTTGAGTTACTGCCTCGCACAATTAAAATTTTTAACGTTCTATTGTGAAATGTTTGTGTTTTTGTAAGGTGACTCCAGTTTGAGTTTCCTTAGCAATTGTATCGTCTAAATCTTTGGAGAATTACTCCATTTTGCGTTATCTCCTGGTACAAATTAAAATGATATCTGTGCAGCTATTGTTGGTTATCTTGTTTGTAATTCCGTTGTATTTAGAGATTTTTTGTGGAGGTTTTGTTAGTTAATCTGCTGTTCTTATAAGGCGACTCTATTTAGAGTTACTTTACCAGTTGTATGTATCATATTGTATCTGTTTGGAGAATGACTCCATTTTGAGTTATCTTCTAGTACAGTTAAAATACTTAACATTCTTTTCATTGACATTGACGTTATTTCTAATGAAGTTTTGTTGGATATTTTGCAGTTCCAAAAATTTATACTCCTTTAAATGTTTTGTTCTTTAAAGGCGACTCTATTTTGTGTTACCTTACCCTTCATATCTATTTAATATAAATTTTGCTAGTTCAGAAGAGTTACTTACTTTGGTTAGCACACTACACTCTTTAAAACTCGAATTCGAATTGTGGTCCATTGAGTGAATAGGTGATATAGTGGTGAATATTATTTTGATTCCTTTGATGTAAATTTAAGTCGAGGAAATGAAGCTTTTATCGTGTACTATATATGTAAGTATATTAACAAGATAAGGTACGTTTTGTATTCATTTATTCTTGTTTACTAACACAAACCAGACAGTGGAGGTCACTGCAATTTTTAAACACGCCAGTAATTTAAACTGTCAGTCCTAAGCCTGAATAAAGTGTGAAGGAAAATTGCAGATCTGTTGCAGCTAACGAAGGTGACGAGCTATATTTTCAGACTAATGCTTAAGAATTGTGAGTTATACTTATTTTATTCTGTTTTAAGATGAAGTTTGTAGTAATCTTTACGAGAATATATTTAATTCTGTTGCAGGTCGAGATATATTCATCCGCAGTTGGTTGTTGCAATTGGTTGTGCTAACCTGTTGGTCGGTAGGTCAGGTTAGAAACTTTTTGTGATGCTTCTGGATTGTTTTAGCTCTTGAAAATCACAAGAACTTTACCAACGTGAGTTATTGGTGGTGAATGGGTTTTATTCCCTCAGCGAATTTTTAAATCACAAATTTTCCTAAATTCCTTTATTCATTATTGGTTTTTGTCATTTAATATTATTATCTTTATTTCATTGCTACTACTTTATTATTGTTACTGTAATTATTATCATTTTTATTAGTATGGTTTTTCACTTTTTAATTTCCGGAGAAAATAATTGTTTTTTATAACTGTATGGTAATTTCGCACAATTACGAAAAACCTCTTTCAGTTTACAAATTTAAAAGCTGCTCAATAATTTTCGCTGTAGAAATGCTGTTCTTGTTAGCGAATTTAAAGTTCCTGAACTTGTCCCATAATTATGACACCCGAAGATTGGAAAGGATAGTGGCAACAAGTTCTTCTTGAATCATTATTACTACTATGTCTGATATTCCAAGTTGTACTAAATAAAGAATAGGGATCTTGGCTAACTAAAGTTTAGAAAGAGTTAAGTATGTCCAAAGAATGAAACAGTTTTTTGCTTGTAATGTTTCCTTGAAACTTAGTTTAAAGGGTTGTCTTAGGGCGTGTTATTTTATTGACATTTGTATTTACTTAACGTCTCTCAAGTAGGTACTACACGTAGTTGTAGTTACCTATCTGCAACCTATAAGACTGGAGTAACGTAAAAAATTACTTGTACTGGTTCTGTTATAGTCAAGTTTTAGCCACGTTGCCACTACTAAAATACCCAAAATAATTGGTTATATTACAAATTATCTAACGTGCCAGATTGTACCAAAAGGTTATTTTTTAGTTTCTTGAATTACAAAAGCGGAAGACGAGTTATCCTAGAGTTTCAGCAAAAAATTCAAAATTCGCATACTATTTCATTTTCGTTGATTTCTTTGTGTTTCTTAATTCTGTTTGTACGAAAAGAGGTATAAAAAATTAAATTTCAAAATTTTGGAATGTATACTCAGTTGATTTTAGATACCCAAAAAAATTACCAGAAGTTGAAGATGAAATTAGCACACCAAACTAGTAGGAGTTTTTTTTAATAACATACAGGGATGAAAAAGTAATTCCAGCAAATCATTTCATATAACGATATCCATTGAATCCATAAAAATGGAATAAATTGATTTTCAATCCAACTGTGTTTTAATGGACTACAAAGGGGAAAAATATCTGGTAATAAAAACATTTAATGAAGCTCTTAAAAATTTTCCGTAAATTTATTTAAGTTAGCGTCCCACATTTTCAGCTATTTTCCTTATTTTACACGAAACTATTGTTTTATGATTTGCAAAACTCTGGAACTTTTTGAGAAACAATCAGAACTTCCATAAATAAAGTTAAAATAGAAAATAAGATACCAAACGCACAGAAACTTCATAATATGAAACTATGAAAGCAGTAGTTACTTTTATGATCTCAGCGAATTTAGTTGTTAAAACATTTCTGGCCACCATCAGTGGTGCTAAATTTTTCGGTGTTTCCTCACGAACGTAAGCAGCTTCTCAAGAGTGACAGGTAGGAAAACCTTTTGACAGTAGGTCAGAAAGTTTTCGCCTCTAGCGTGGTTGACACACCGAGTGATTTCCTTTGTCGGTCACTTCACTCCTAAAGAAGCACTTTACTTCTTTTTGGCAGCAATTGTGCAGGGAGAGGAACCGCTTTGTTTAATATTATATTTTTTGAGTGGAAATTCTCCACCATTCTGACAACCATATACATAGATTAAAGTAAATATTTAGGTTGATGGTTGCATCAAAACTTCCCAACAAAGCTCCCTGAGTTTCTCGCAAGTCACTATAAACTATAGAGGTGTGTGGCATGGTGATGCTGCTAGATGCTAGATCCTGATGGAACACTGTTGGCCAATTCTGAGCGTTTCTGGTCAATCACTTGCTTCAAACGGTCCAGTTGTTGACAATAGAGATAGGAATTTAGTGTTTGGACATATGGAAGCAACTCATAATAAATGATTCTTTGCCCGTCTCACCAAATCGACAACAGTTGTATCGCTCTTTAACCAGGATCGTTTTCAAACAATGTTGTCAATATATGATTCATTTATTATCCCCAGTCACCATCCGTTTCAGGAATGGACCGATTTCATCTCAGTTCCAAGTTTGGTCACGGTATCGCATACGGAAATTCGATCCATGATGTTTATTGTGTTAATTGGTGTGGCGTACAAGCAATGCGCTTCTTTTCGAATCCAGCTTTGTGCGAACGGTTTAAAACAGTTTTTAGGTTGGTCTTTAGCTTTTGGACGATACAAAGATGTACTAGCTTACCAAAAAAAACCGGTAAAATGTACCGAATTTTCTCTTTGTACAGTTTTCACCATTGTTAACATTCACAAAAACAGCAAAAGATTTTTTTTTAGTGCAAAATGTCACCTTTCGAACGAGAATTGGGTGAGGACTGAAATTGTGTCATCGAACTTTTTGAGAAGCAATCAGAACTTGCATAAATAAACTTAAAATAGAAATTAAGATGCCAAACGCATAGAAACGTCATAATATCAAACTATGAAAGTATTAGTTACTTTTACGATCTTAGGGAATTTAGTTGTTAACACATTTCTGACCACCATCAGTGGTGCTAAATTAGCAATTCATTTTTCTTCGTTGTTTTCTCACTAACGTAATCAGCTTCTCAAGAGTGACAAGTAGGAAAACTTTTTGACAGTAGGCCATAAAGTGACCTTCTGATTTTCTTGGTCGGTCTACTTCACTCCTCAAGAAGCATTTTACTTCTTTTTGGCAACACGTGTATGGGGAGAGGTTCAAGAAACCGCTTTGTTTTTTTGAATGGAAATTCTTCCCCATTCTGTACCACTACACATACCATACATAGATTAAATATTTAGATTGGTTGCATCAAAACTTCCCAACAAATCTCCCTGAGTTTCTTGCGAATCACTATAAACTATAGAGGTGTGTGGCATGGTGTTGTCCTGATGGAACACTGTTGCCCAATTATGACCGTTTCTGGTCAATCGCTAGCTTCAAACGGTCCATCATTTAATTCTCTATTGTGAATAGATATTAAATGATTCCTTGCCAGTCCGAGCACAGCAGAACCTTCATGGGTGTTAGTAGTCCTGGTTTGGCCACCGTTTGAACTGTTTTATCGCTCCTTGACCAGGATCGTTTTCATAGAATGTCGTCAAAGATGATTCATTTCTTATTCCCAATCACCATCCGTTTAAGAAATTGGTCGATTTTGTTTCAATTCCAAGTTTGGTCAAGGTATCACATATGGAAATTCGATCCATTATGTTTATTGCGTTAATTGGTGTGGCGTACAAGCAATGAGCTTCTTTTCGAATCCAGCTTTGTGCGAACGGTTTAAAACAGTTATTAGGTTGGTTTTTAGCTTTTGGGCGATACTACAATGTACTGGCTTACCAAAAAAACTGTGTGTTTGTTCACTTCCATTTTTAACACCCACAAAAACAGGAAAGATTTTTTTAGTGTAGAATGTCACCTTTCCAACGGGAATTGTATGAGGACTGAAATTGTGTCATCGAGACTTTACAAGATATCGATCACCACAGCAGCCATCTAGTGAAAACATAATTAATTTCTTTCCCCAAACTTTTTAACATCCCACCCAAAATATTTTCTTATTATAAAAATGCTAGATGTATTAAGAGCAAAATGTTTCCTATAAATTCTCATTTCAGATCCGGCAGATTCAGACTACGATAATTTATCGTCATTTTTGTCTCGCGAAACTTTTACAGTTACATGTTCGGCGGAGATATAAATGAGCGATTTTATTAAGCTATTTTTTTATATTTCTCGAGGACTATACGAACGAACCATCTTCGTTTCGGTACCGCC
Organism: Popillia japonica; assembly: GCA_004785975.1. Lineage (NCBI taxonomy): Eukaryota > Metazoa > Arthropoda > Insecta > Coleoptera > Scarabaeidae > Popillia > Popillia japonica. The sequence goes on from SMLS01067211.1 coordinate 41,352, forward strand.
AGCCAACAGGTGTTGCGACATGCTGTCGTATAAACGTCAAAAAAAAGTGAAACAATATGAGCTGCGTCTTGCGTCGCGTCGCAGCCGCACGCGATAAGAAATTGCTCGGCGAGAGTATGTGCTCTTGCACTTGAATGTATGTGTATGAGTAAGCGAGTGTGTACTGGTTTAGCTTATATCATGCGTGTACGTGTGTATCGCATTGAGAGAACCTCTCTCCCGGACTTATCTCAAGTCCGGGCACACAGATAGAGCTGCTGGATGCTGGAGTTTGCGCGTGGGGCATCCCGGCTCCGCAGTGGAAACCAGACAGCTGCCAGGGTTGCCGGTACATAGAAATGCAGCTGTGTAACGTTTCCTGAAACGGATTTTTGAATTTATTTTGTGTGTAGACAGTTCGTAATCTGACAACGAAATGAATATAGCGCGTAGACGTAACTGCATTTACGATATGTAGCCGATGTGAACTTTTCTAAACGATAGTTTTCGCGAAACTGACAAAAAATCCTGTAGTGTTTTCGTTTTTTTCCATCTAAGGTTATTACAAGTACATGACGAGTTTAATCGTCGCGTTCTGGGGATGTACACTTCCAACTAAAACGAGATCTTTCGATACCGGAAAATTTTAATTCGTAGTTCTCTCGGTTTAAGTTTTCGAGTTTGCGGTATGTTTGCCCTTGGTAGAAGGCCATGCAGTGCTACTACCTTTCGGTGTTTTTAATTTAAACGAGATGTGCTGTTTTTTCGTCTGGTACAATTATCGTTCTTACTTCGATGTCCAGGTCGTCAAAGCGATAAGTGGAAATTGCAATGGACTGCGGCTGTGATGTTGGCATTTGATTGGCAACAGACATTTAAAGGGTAAATAACTATTTCCATCTCATGTTTATTTAAGAAGAATTAGGCTAATGTAATTTTTAATTAGCTTCGCTCATCGAGAATTCTGGGTGAAGGAGAACGGTTGTAATTTTTTTACCTGCGTCACTAGATGGATTGTAGAATATATTTTATTTATTTTTAAAAATTTTAACACAGTAGTTGAAGCAGTTGTGCTTTTTTATATAAGAAAAAGCACAACTTATTTAGGACACGTGAATGTCATTAGTGTGTAAGTGGATGTAAAATCTACTTTCTAAAATTGCTTATTTACCTTTCTTTAAGAGCAAATATTCTAACGTTAATAGTATGTATATGCGGCTAATAGTCAAAGAAGCAGTTGCAATCATGAATAGTATTTTTAAGATTATTCATTTTCTGGTTGTTACTGTTCTGTTGAAATTGCTATAAACCCTGTCTTAGAAACAATGTAATAAATATTAATTTATTTAATTTATTTTAAAAAAGTGCAGCTATTTTTAAATTAGAACGTATGGAGTTGTATTCTCGAATTAAAAAAAAAATATAAGAACGAGCAGAACAATCACCTTGTTACAAAACGTATAATTTCGTTTACATGGTGTAAGATTTTGTTATAACATCGCTTTTTGCCAATATACTTCTGTGTACGCTAAGGAATATATGATTCTTCTAAATCCACAGGTGGCACTATTGTGCCAGTACGTTGAAATTGATGGAATTGTTAGACGTTGTTTCGGATTACCTGCACTATTTTAGCCATGATGCAACTTCCAACAATTATTTTAATACTTCCAATAAACCTATTTTTTAGTTTGGAATGATTTAAAAGATAAAAAAGAAGAAGATAAAAATATAGATATCCAGTGAAAATAAGAGAAGCAAAAAGCAGACAAACCAAAAAACGTACGTTAATGCAAAACTAAAGAATTCATTAATATTATAGAAGACGTTAGATTGCAGAAATTATAACAATTCGTATCTTAAACCCTATACTAAATAGTTACATTCTCAATAACAGTTGCTATATAATTACACAGTGTAGTTATATGTATTTGGAATTATCAGAATTTTAGATTTAGCTTATTTAGATGACTTTGAACAACTTTTATTGACAGAATTTATTTCTAAAAAAAATCCTAATATGACTTCTTCAAATTTATGTCGCAGTAAGCTAGCATTTTACTGTGATCGGGAAAAAAACATGCCCTAAAATTGCAGAATGGATAGAAGTTGATGGCAGTTCACATTCTTTAATTTTAATTTTAGGATCTGCCCGATCTGTGGCAAACGACCCCATGAAATCCTCATCATTTCATTTTCAGTGGTTTTCTGTTGGGCAATTAATAATAATAATAATTATTATTATTATTAAAAATCATGGAATTAATAGGCCACAAGCCGATAGTGGAATAGCTGCTTATAATGTTTTTAGGTGTAAAACTTTGCAAATAGGGATCTGCAGTGAGTTTAGCGATGTCATAAATTCCAATCGGTTTTCCAGGATTTGAAATCATAAAGTCATTAAAAGCAGACTTGCATCTGGTCTTAAATGGCCCATAAATGCCCCTGTCAAGAGGGGTTTCCCACGTATTCCATAGTTATTCAATTTCCCTAATAATATCTGGTGGTAAACTAAATGAAAGGCCTTAGATCCATGAAGACACCTATACATACATTTTTCCCGTTATTTAATTCATTCCAGAGTGAGTTTATAAACTCAAGCGTTGCAGTTTCCGTAGATTTCTTTTTTATAAAACCATGCTTATATACACTTGCTTAAAAGCTTTACATAACTTACCGACAATAGTGAAACAGGCCTGTAACTTAAATCATTTGGATCACTTGTTTTATACAGTGGTAGTACTTTCGCAATTTTCAAGCAGTTGGGAAAATACCGTCAGCTAATGATTAATGTACTAATGCTGTGATCGTGAAATTTCCAAAACACGAATCGACAATCTTGTAGATCTAATGAATCATCCATTACAATAAATTTGGTGCTAGTATGTGTGCTGTACCTAAGCACAATATACTAACATACTATTTTATTGATTGATAGACGAGATATTGAAGTGGACTACCAAGCACTCATGTCAGACATTGGTAGTAAATGAATTGGGATTGCGGCAAATGCTCATCAAAAAATAATGTTCATCAGTTTGTAAAACCATATTTTAGAACTGTTGCCTATTCGGTTAAGGAGTTTATTGATATAGTCTGTTTACGATAACAGACGAGGCACATCATAACCAGTAAAATCACAAATAGCTACATATGTATACAAAATGAAATATCCAAAAATACCTAACTCACTACCGAAGATATAGGGATTTTTTCTATGCAAGGTCCCTGTCCCGAACTATGTTGCTATCTAGTGAGCATGAACTTAACTGTTAACGTGAATTGCATGTCAATAATCTATCATGACTTAATACATAACATATTAGAGAAAAGATTTGGTAGTAATGCGTACCGTCATTGTACCATGACGTGTATTGATGGCGTGTCTCGTCTGTTCGCAAACAAACTATAGTAAGAAAAATTGGGCAACTTTTCACGATTTGTGGGAGCTATTGCCGTTTAGCAAAATCAGTATTAAAGATATCTTCCAGCATATAGCATTGAAACAGTACACATAAAGACAACATATAATACAAGAACAAGAAAAAAAAGAAAAAATACCCACAGGATGTCACAATCTTGTAGTCACGGATTCCTGATAAAATACTTTATCCAATAAATATGTTTTTAACGAGTTTTTAAAACAAGAAAGGCCACTACCCTAGTGGTACGCCTAATCTCAGCCGGTAAGTTGTTAACATATATTACAGCTCTATATTGCGGACTGCGCTCGTACAGAGCTGTTCCATGAGAGGGCACAGCCAATCTATTACAAAATCTGGTGGCCATGTGTTTATTCATATCGCAATTAAGCGGAAAGGCAAATTTATTTCTTTGAAAGAGCACCAAAATCTCGAAAATGTAAATGGACCACAGTGGCAGCACCTTGAATTCTTTAAATAGAGGGCTTTAAATGATTCAAGTGGCGAAACACCACCCATACGCCTAATAATCTTTTTTTGTGTTACAAACAGCTTAGTTGCCGCGGACGATAAACCCCAAAACGCAATAGCTTAACGCAAGCGAGATTCAATATAACTAAAATAAAATATTCCAAGCTGCTGAATATTAACGCAGTTTCGTAGGTTGCGCGTACCGTAAAACACTGAGCTCAACTTCTTATCTAACATTAAGCAATGTTCCTCAAACCGTAGACAGTTATCAAGTGTTAAGTCAAGAAACTTAACAGATTCGACCTCTACAATCGTGCAACCACGATGTTCAACTGATAAGGAGACATCATTGAATTTAGAGTGCATTCCGAACCGCAACAGGCTCGTCCTTTTACTATTCAAAACGAGACCATTATCCTCACACCAGAAAATCATACCACCAACAGCACCAGCAGCAGATATGGAAGCTTTGTCAATGGATTCTTCAAAAATTATACAACTAGTGTCATCATATTGCGACAATACACCCTCATTTAATGTTATGGTTAGATCGTTTACATAGATCAAAAACAGTGTGGGGCCCAGAACTGGCTCCTGGGGCACACCACATTCAACGTTAATTACTGATGACTAATACGTGTTTAAATAATCGAAAACCGCAAAAATTACAACAAAATGGCGTCCGTCAATGTTTCAACATCCACCAAGAAATAAAAATTATCCGTTTAGTTTCACCTGTTTCCGACGCCCTGTTTACTCGCGAATCTAAAAATAAATCTCTACCGTTGCAGCCGCCCTCACAGATCTTCACAAGTAATTGGTGTTGGACGGCGCAGAATGTCGGAAAGAAAAGTAAAATGCGGAAAATGTACAAGAGCGGCTTCTAAAAATACCCACTTTATCAGGTAGTTCTAATTATGTGATTCCAGTGAAGCGCTCGTTTTCATTAAGGGTAGTAATCTGCGACAGTAGTCATGTGAGTAATTTCGCAGAAGTTGCTTATACTTGTTATGATTAGGCTTTTTCTCGATGTGCTACGGTTGTATTGCGGGTGCTTATGGAAGTTCTTTAGCTTGCGAGGAATTATTGACTTTTCCAAGTAATAAGTTGCAAAGGGGATAAATATTTGCTCGATTAATGTAGATGTCTTGGTTATAACTGAGTCAATTCATAGTAAGTTTTCTTATTTAATTTACTACTGCATTACATTACTTTTTTTT
>ML218446.1:10673-70839 GCA_004785975.1 Popillia japonica
AATAATAATAATAATAATAATAATAATAATAATAATAATAATAATAATAATAATAGTGTTTTATTAGTTCTCAATATACATACATACAAATAAAGATAATAGTACAAAAGCAAAGAACTAAACGGTACGAGATCAGTCAAATGCACAGTGCAAGCGACTGCTTTTCCTCCCGAACCACAAACCCCAAGTGGGCACAAAAAAAAAGCTACCGCCTATCAATGAAGCAAAAAATACAGTTCATAATTAAGACACTAAATCAATAATAAATTTAAAAAAACAAAACTACAATTGACCAGCAGGCAAAGCTCTCACCTATCAAAAAAGATTCCACTTATTACAAAAGTAAGCTCTCACACGGGAAACAAACGATGGAATAGGCAACATCTTGAACGAAGAAGGAATAGGGTTATATAGTTTAACTATATTGTAGCTAAATGATCTATATCTATTTTCATTCTAATCATCACTCATGAATTAATAAATTTTTGTTTATCTTCGCAATTATTGTAGGTGATAAAGCTGTAAAAGGTTTATTAACACAACCATATTATTTGATTTAGATTATGGGCCTAAACCAATTTACTTTTTTTTCTTTTTTGATAAGTGCAACTAAATTATTAGTGCATTAAATATTTAAATTTGTTATGCGTCACCTAAGAACATAATTACAAAAATCAAATACAAAATCGCTCAAACTTTGGAAGAAGCACCGGTGTGAAAGCAGCAGCCAAAGACAGCAGCCAATTTCTCCGAAGATAACGGAACAAAAATGACAAAAAATTAAAATACAATCAAGATCACAACTGTAACTTAAATTATTTGCAATTTAAATATTTAATGAACTGACTCTTAAGTTAAGCGATTGTGCCGATAAACAAATTAAATGGTCCTTATACTAAAATACTTCAGTCTGTAAAAAGTGACAGTTGACCATGTCTAACTATATTAGATTTTTATTATAATCTAACATTGTTATGTACAGTCACTTTCTGTGTAAAGGAGATCATGTTCTAATGTAAAAAAAATGGAAGATTAGACAAACTTCTAAAGGAGTTATGACTCATCATTAATAAACTTTTTTCTTTCCTGTGGCGCCATAGTTGCGGTAACATTATCTAACACTATTCTAAATTAAGAATAATTAAAAGCAATAATTATTCTTGCGTACATACATACATTTACAAAATATCAGTTTCTTGATCATAGATTTGGATCTATTGTAAATATTAATTGAAAAGATAGCTAGGTATATCAGCAACAACTGTAGAATTAAAATAGAAAGATGAAAAAAGCACAAAAGTACTTGCAACAAATAATTAAATGCTATATATTTATCCATGTATGTCATTCCTCAACAACCTAGACTGTATATTTTTTTACATGAGGATATAACTCACATTATCCAGTTAGTACGTAATTGAAAATAATTGCTAAGCAAATAAAAAATATTGCCCACAAAGCTGTTATTGTTGAAGAAACATTCGATGATCAAACTACAAATTATGCCGTTTATCATCCTGCTTTTGATTTATATGATACAAGATAATTCGACTCGATCTGAACAGGTAAAATAGTCTTGTATATGTACATATATGTATCTAAATACATTTATTCGAGAAGAGTTACATTATCGCATTTAAATTCCGGCAACAAGAAACCAGTTTTCGTAATACTCGAACTAAAAGCATCATAACGACAATCCTTTACCTATCTATAAACTTGAACAAGCGCAGACTAGTCGATATGGTACTTTTCATACACATCCTCGCATGATCACACGATATCCACTTATTCCACTTAATTGGAGTGAATTGCTCCCATTGGCATAGATATTGCTGTAGCCGCAACGTCCGACGAGGCATACCTTCCAGCAATTACAATCGGCAATCGAAAACGAAAGTGAACAGACCAATACCTTTCATGTGAACATATTCACTTAGGTACCTTGAAGGTTATAAAAGCAATAGATGGACGATGCACGTTCGCCGACTGTTTACTCCTGTTGGTTAGTCGGATGATTGGCATTTATGAATTGTTTGTTACCATAAGCATGGGCATTTGAGAACGCACGATCAAACATCCATCATCATTATGGTCGGAACGAAGACGGAATTGTTGTAGGGAAAATGCTTAAACTCACAGTGTGTGAGAATAGACTTTAAGAATGTAATTTAAGTTGTAAAAATTTATCTCTATTGTCTACTCTACTGTATCAGATCTCATAGACGGTGTATTGTTATGTACATATGCATACATACATATGATGAAATAAGCGAATATGCATGTGGGTCTAAATGCTAGGTAGTTTTATTGATGCTTATAGTTGTTTGTTGTTATCACTTCTTCTGATCAACGCTGATTTATGTCTATGCAAAAAGTATATAGGGAATTTTATTGAATGCTTGATTCAGAATAATAATAATAATAATAATAATAATTATTATTATTATTGTAGTAACACAGTGACATAGTAAATATAGTATGAGCATAGTAAAAAAAAAGAAAATGTATTCTAAAGCATACCAAGTAATCAAATTATGAGGCAGAAAAATTGACAAAAGGTTATTGAGAAAAAAGACATTGTAGTAGTATTTGTAGAGCCTTGGTCCAAAATCTGCAGGATTCGGATAAAAGTTGTCCAATCATATCTCGTACAGCCAATTTTTGCAGCTTGAATACTCGCTGTATACTGGGTGAATCACCCCAATACACAATTCCGCATCTCGTCCTTGGTACAAACGCAGAATGGTAGTAGTAAAGCAAAATTTCCCTCTGGATCAAATGGCGAAGTCTGTTGTGACTTATGTGCAAGTTTTGCACATAAGTCGTCAGTATGATTATGCCATCAAGACACTGTCGATCTGTAGACCTAGAAATTCAGTGCATGGTACTTGTTGTATGGATCAATTTTCAACTTTTAAAAGTAATGAAGCTTCTATGGTCCATGGTTGCGGACAAAAATTAATAAAGACTGTTTCATCCCTATTAAGGCATAGTCGATTTTGGTGAAACCATGTTGTAAATGTGGTTAACATGAGTTGGGCTACTGTTCTTACTACCAGTAATCCAGTACCATCTGATACAATATTTGGCAAATCATTTACAAAGAGAACAAACAACATCGGAGCAATAACGAAGCCTTGTGGTACACCAAATTTAACCATTTATGCATATTCTCCATTCTCTAGCTATCGCATCTTTAGTCAACCTTTTAGACTGCGTACATCGTAATCAATTTCGCTATCATTCATACGGGGCCAAACTATTTTTCTCTTCTTTTGGCTCCTCATCTTCCATATTCTCTTTACTGAATTATCGCCTTCCATGCATTGCATATGTCCTCATCAGTTCACCTGACGTTGTTCCAGGTATATTACAGTACTGTGTCTATCCTAGGTCTTGTCTACGCTATTCTATGCTCCTAAATCTATCCAGTTTTGGTGGCTTCTCTAATTCTTCATAGACATTTCGGCACCCAGGAATCGCAATCCTAAATACGCCCTCATAATCGTATCTTTGTACTTGTTGTATTTTAGTTCCTTCTATTCTTATGATCATATTGACACTTTCTTCTTGGATCACTTAAATTCCGAAAATAAACTAGTAATTGCTGAAATTCATGTTCTGGAAAGACTACTTGGATTCTTCCAATCTAACCAAATATAACCACGACATTACTATGATTTTTGTCGTATGGTCCACATGCAGAATATATATTCTTTAGCTTATCGAAGTCAGAAGTTATCACACAATTACTAGTCGAGTTTCCATAGGTTGAAGTTTAGGTATAGCAAAATGTAAACCATTAGTTGGAAAAAGTGACTATAAAGTCAATGGTATATAGGGTAGGCTTAGACTTACAGAGAATTTGAGTTTGTATTTGTGAAGGATAGACCAGCCACCGTACTACACGATCCCTGGAATTGACTGGATACCTCCCACAAATCGCACCAGTTCGTTGATCCCTATGCATGGGGGCATGGTAGGTTAGACTACTACTATAGTTACTTATTATTATTATTATTACTTCAAACCGTAATTTGGTAATTGATGATTCTTGGTAGTATGACAGGTAGACAAAAAAAAATTGTGAACTAGATAGATACAGCATAAGACTATAAACACTAGTAAGACGTATCTAGGGCTTACAGTACCAGTGCTTAGAATGGTAGTGTCACTGTGATGTGGAGAACATTTTTGAGAAGATTCATCCAGAAGCCTCAGGACAGCCCAAGCTCCCGATATGCAGCAAGCATTATTACATTTAGAGAAACACCTTGAAGATAGATAATTACTAAGAACTCTCTTAAGAGAATGTTTCATGATACAATCATAAATTGAAAATGTTTTTCCGCCGATTGAAGTACAAATTGTACATAAATTGCTACATCACCTAAGCTATATATTAGGGTTTTAATCAATTCATTTTTACACATAAACTAATTAATTAAACTTACATAAATCTGAAAATGATAAACGGATCCTTGAAACTATTTTAAGACCTATTCAAGATAGCCTTTGCTAATTCTGAAATTTATTTACACAAGTTGTAAATAGGGCAGCCACAAACAGAGAGGCATTTGGAAAATTTAAATTAATACTGGGACAAGAAAGCCATACCTAAATCTGTATAACTATCTCTATGTTATAGAGGATTTCTCAACAAGCAACCTTTCGTAGACCAGTGGATAACATTGTTAATATACACAATAAAATTAAAAACTATGTACTGGCAAGAACCGAACGCGAGCCACCACAGTGGCAGGCGTAGTTGTTATCCACAGGGCTACGAAGGCTTACTTGTTGGGAAACTAACATTATCGATAATATAAAGGAATGAACTTAGGGCGTTCATTCAACGCGTTAAACAACGTTGATTTTCTCAGAAACTAGGGTGCGTTAGGATAAAAACTCGTACCTGGGTACTAAGGGAAGGTTCCCCTATAACATAGTTGAGATTCATTAAATTCCGTGTCGGACAATCCTGGTGTTCCCCATGTTAGACTACTTAACTGTATTCGGATAATTTCAATTCAAACACAATTAAATTATATTGATTGAAAACTAGTTCTCAACATAACTGTATTCCTTGCATTATGAAACATTATATCAAGCATTCTGAACACTCCATCAATTAACCAACTTATGGTCAGCGAATAACCTTTAATACATTAACAGTGCATACGCGGAAAGGCCCGAATAAAACTAATTATCAAGTAGGTGCTAATACGATCTTTACTGTAAAAATTCAATTCTAAATCCTGTTGCCGAAAGTTCGTAACAGTACTTACTTAAGTAGAATTTTCTACATTCTGTTAAACGCAATTAGTGAAATTAATGGGTATTATTACGTGCGTGGCGCATCTTTCAGTATTGCAACCTCACGCATTTACGCAATTAAAAAAATCCTATCTGGCGGACGTTCATTACATCAAGAACACCGCGATTAATTAAAAAAGCACTTCCTCATGATGCTGCTCAGTGAAACAGTGGCGTACCAATTTCAACAATTGTCAGTTCCTGAAACTTAGGGTACGCCGCTAATGGTTTGATAAATTAACGATACCAGTGAGTGAGGAGATTCTATTTGATTGAGTTTGCTGTGTTATAATGTGTAAGTTCTAAGCTAGCATGCACGCCACTGCATCGACATTACAGTTTCATTAACCATTCTTTAGTACAAGCGTTGTTTAATATTCCAATACGCACTGGATTGTGGATAATTTTGCGGCAAGAATGTAAATAGGTTTTACGCAAAATTAAATACCAAACCGTTATGTAATAACTAACAAATAAAGTTTTAATGGTTACCAGCCATGATGAGTCTTCCAAACTGCTATACAAGAAAAGTAAACACTATGTACATACAACGTATTTACCACGATCCAGGCGATGTTCGTGTTTCTATGAATGTTCAAAGGCAATAATTTAAATATTGAAGTAATATAATACGTGATTTTGAATGTATAAAGAGGATATGTGTACGTAATCTTGCACAAAATATTATAGGAGTACTAGTTATGCTATTATATACTGCCGTATATTCATGGTGGGTTTCCTGGTGCAATACGATATATTTACAGTTACACCATAATTCTTCACCGGCAAATCACACAAGCGTTTGTTTGGCGATAAAGCACAGATTTACAAACAATACATGCAAAATTATTACCGCAATTACCATCTTCAGGAAATGTAAATGGCATCCGCATAGTAAACCTGTACAGAATGTACGTACTAAATACATAGGAAAAACACATTGTTGCGTTATGTCTTTATTTTGGACTATTCTTGAGTACCAATAAAAAGAAAATTACTTCTATGGCTTTATATATATGATAATACCTCCTCTCAGATTGTTGATCAATATATACAGTTTACGTGAAAAGTTTGCAACACCTAATCTGCACTATTCTTTATCAGAGAGTATATTATGTCCTTTAGTAATAATAATGATGGTTTATTGTCCAACAGACAAACTATTGTACTGTCAACCATTTATCGCACAATTAAGGAATGTGAAGAAAGTTTATCATGCATCAATTTACCGAAAACTGGACGACCACCAGTTTTTGACCAACATAAATTAAACAGACGCATCCAATCTGCCCAGGACAGATTTAGAACGTCTGCGTGTACTTTAGGCCGTAGATATAGAATTGCGCATACTTAGGATTGTTGGCAGCATTTTGACTACAAATGTATTAGAATATCGAAATAGACCGCTACCCAACTAGAGATCATCCACAGATGTTTTATTGGCAAAAGAGTTACTATTTTAGACGATTAAAAATATTTTAAATTATGCAATTTGGAAATAAAGAATAACGGTGGTTTTTACACCTCCAATATTGCAAGAAAGCTAAATTTGCCGACAAGATTATGGTCTGGTACGCTACTTCTCAAAGAGGTATTTCAAAACCTTACATTGGGAGACTTAAAGGTGAAGCTGTGGATGCAAACGCCTATATTCGCAAATGTCTAAATTGATCAATTTTATTCATACTCATCGTCTAAATGATGACGTAATATTTTGGCCTGGTCTAGCTTCATGCCATTATGCTAGAATCACTTAGATTTGGTTATACCTAAGGAATACACTTCCTTCAGTGTACCCCAAGGGCGCCCCTTTGAGAAGTTGAGCTACTACTCAATAGGAAAGTTTATGACAATGGTTGGGAAGCCCAAAATAAAGCACAGTTACGGGCCATAATATTCCAGATGATCCAAAAAGTGAATGTAAATGACGAAGAGAATTTTACCAAATTGTTCATCATTGAGGACCACACACCCTTGTCAGTTTTGTAAATTTAGATTTTACATGAAGCAATAGTGTATAATAATTTTCCAATGGTATCAATAAAATTTTCACTACTACTCCATGTCTGTCTTTGATTTTTTTTCTCAGAACTTATGATCCATACGTTACAGAGACAGCTCAAGAATATATGGAGCGGAGACAGGCATTGGGGTCCGTGGGTTTAAGTAGCACCGCAAAGCGTCTAGGAGAGTTCACTCCAAGATATTTTAAGCAAATCCTACTGATCGTGAAGAAGTCTTGGAAACTGTTAGTACCTACACACTTGAATTAGTGTGACTGTTGCACGAGTGTATATACAATTTAGGGCAATTTGGTCGCAATAACCACGTTACTCTTCAGTGGGTCCAAAGCGACCAAGACTGTCAAAAGGAACAAAAAAGTGGATAAGCTTACCAAAGAAGCAGCAACTATCCACCTAAAACAATCAATTAACAAAACGAAGCCAAAACAAAAGACCTCCCATTGGTAGTACACGCCAGAACAAAAACAAACGTCTAAGTTAGAGATACAGGTGCTATCTTTCACCAAAGAGACCTAGTAGACCTACTGCCACGATTTTTGTCAGGTCACGCACAGACCTGGGTAGTATTTCAAATACCTATGTACTAATTCGATTACGATTTAAATACTTTGGTTAATCGAATTACTTTATTTTAAATCACTTTTTATTATGTTAATTGTGATTTGTGATTGCAAATACTTTCGAAAAGTAATTGTAATTATGATTTGTTTTTAACGCTATCTCAGGATCTAAATACTGTTTACAGTATTTCAATTATTTTTTGATAATTCAATTCATTTTTAGTAATCGAATTATTCTTAGGTAATTGAATTAAACTTATCGGGATATACTTTTGTACTCCGTAATTATTGCTTTTGTTTTTGTATTTCACTTTTGTTTATAATAAACTCAATATTTAATAATTATTGTGTGTTTAACATTTTATTACTTAATAGCATTTAGCCGGTACATCAATTTATAAATATTTAACTATCAGATAAAGTTAGCAGCGAATGTATACTGATATTTTAAAATAATTTGCACAATAACGACCTAATCTAAACTCATTCTCATTGATAACTTTATTCTGACACTCAATGATAAAGACTATTCCTTCTGGATAGGTCTTCTGTAAATCAAGGGCAAACAAACTTTTTTTTCTCTTGGGAGAGAAACAAAAAACGGTAGCCACTTCAAACATCATCCATGTGGTTTTGGAGACGTAAATATCAAAGGAATTGGCTCTACCATTAAATTCCGTAAGGTTATCAAATTACAACAAATATACTAACCCAAATATAAAGCTTATCTTCATGTCTAACTGTCAATATATGAATTACTTTACAGTAATTTAAATACTTTGCAGTAATTGAATTAGTGCGATAATTGAATTACATTTGAGTAATTAACTTACTTTTGAGGATTTGAATTACTTTTTAGTATTTGAATTACTTTTAAGTATTTTAATTATCTGTTAAATGATTTAAAATCGTGATTTGTCAAAGTATTTGGTAATTGGTAATGGGTATTTGGTAATCTAATTCATAATTATAGTTCAGAAAGTAATGGATATTTTAAATCATTTGGAAATTGACCAGTATTTGGTATTTGTGATTTCAATTACTTTCAGTGAGTAATTGTACCAGGTCCGGTCACGCAGCTTTGATACAGCATCTACACGAGGTCGAAAAAGCTGAAGATCGAATCTACTGTCTATACCAAGAATATTTAGATACACCAGAACACAATTTGTGTGAATCCGTTGGGTAGTTTATTCCCTGCGACTAGTTTACCACCCAGAAAGATAAAGTTACCATAGACCTACGTAGGACCTACATACCTACATCCAAAATCCAGCTAATTGAGTGATTGAAACAAAAAAATCTAGCATAGTGAGGGCATAATACTAGTATTTTCCTACCAGCGAATCTTGCTGATTAACTCCTCCCATATGATGGTGATCTTCCAAAGATTAACTCGTTCCATGGGCAATACATCAGCGACCATAACTACCACTTTGTTAGCAAAATCTCACCTTGATCATCCAATTTATCTGTCTGTAATATTTGACCACCACCTCTTCGGTGGAATGGTGTTTGGCAAAAACTTTTCACTGCTAGAAGATGCTATTGATGTGTTTTTTCGGTAGTTAAATAAAAGCTGTTCGAAAAGCCAACTATGGTATCTTGATAGCAGTAATATGGCAATTACAGTTTTATAAATATTAATTCAGTAGTAGCATTGCTTTTATCTTTATTGCTTAGGAAGGTGTATTCTGATCTAAGAACTGTATAAGGATAGTTTGTCAGGAAAGAGAGATAAAAGTATAGATTATAACTTGAGGCATAAATACATAGAACTATTCTCCAAAAATGTTTGATTCATAGATCTCTTAAACCTTTTGATATTTTTGTTTCATTTACCAATCGCAAACAGAGGTAAACCAGTACATCGTTTTAGACTTTAGAAAATTTAAAACACTGTTGATTATTGTAATGGCCATGACTAGGCAACGTTCTTAAAAAATAAATATTTTTTCTGCTAAGCCAAGAAACCGTTTCGCAATAAAAGGAGCTGAAAATTAGAAAATATATTCCCATCATGCAAACAGTTCTCTTAACATAGTATACCACAAAGAACAACAAATATGGGTTTAGTAACTACTCTTTTTTATGAAATATAATTATAAACGTTTATAAAGTCGTTAAAGATCAGTTAACTATCGGTTTCAGCAATAAAACCATTAACATCCATCATGTAAATTTTATGCAAATGTTCCGATAAATGCATTTCAGTCGGGCTGGGCGGTGCAGGTTTGAAAATTTAATCGATTACCCATGTGTGTGTATGTACCTACATGGTGTATTGAAATTGCTTAATAACTGATCGTGTCCATAAATTAAACATGGCTTATTTTAAGAGGAAGATAATTGTATAATAAATGTTATAATTATAGTTCAAATGTGTGCATTCTAAGGTTACGAAATTAAACTGTCAAAATAGTCTTCAAACGAGAAATGCTGGAATGTTCCTCAGTGTTTTATAGTCAAACATGTATTAATCTTGGATTTGCAAGTAGCAAAAGGAAAACTTCCTCTTTAAACTTTTATGCCACATTTAATTAGGTAGGTATTTAATATTTTCCCTTCAGCCGAAATATATTGCGGGCACAACTTCCGCTAACTTTTTTTTTAGAGAAAAAAACACTGTGCCTCTTTCCGCCATTCCAGATTCCACGGCAAAGCGAAAAAAAATCATTCTTCAGAAATTTTTAATTAAAGATATACCTGCGGCGTAATTTATCCAGCAAATTAGCTACACAACTCACTACGGTTAAGATAAGCTGGCGCTAGGCGTTCTCACTCGAGAGAGATTGCGTAATTTTTAATGCAGATCGCGAAAAGCATAAAAAAACGAAGCTGTAAAAGTTTTGCTGAATAACTTAATGCACACGAACGCAAATCATAGCCCGCCAGGATAATTTATTATGAATCTTTGTCGGAAAGCAGTATAAAAGAATATTTTAGACGAGAATAAATTATGGGCAGGCATGTACTTACTTTCATAAATTCTATTATATATGTATAATTATTATTAGATAATTCTGCGTATCTAAGAGGACCAGGAAAGGATCAGAGAAATATAGTCAAATTACAGAAAATAAAAATTAAATCTTAAAATAAAATTAAGTAGACTAGTGGATTTCAGGTGAATTGGACTTGGAGTTGACTTGAGGTGCATAAGATATTTGTTGCCTCACTGATTGTCCTCTTTCTTTATTCTATTTTGTTTTCTTTCTTCATTCAACGCTTTTTTTATTTGTTATTTTTATTAGGTCTTCTTCTTAACTAGTGAATATAATAATCTAATATTGATTCATAAATACCGAAGAGATGGTAGAGTGCGGTGCAGGAGTTCCACAAGGATCGGGTTTAGGACCAACATTATAGAACGTTTTGAAACACAAATAAATGTATTGAAGAAATCAACACTTTGGTGGAGGAGCATCGGTTGACGCTTACACCAAAAAAGACTGAAGCAGTTGTAACAAAAGAAGGAAGAAACCGTGGCTGTATAAGTTTTATGTTGAACAGGACGAGGATAGTACCTAGGCGTCATAATCCATGAGAAGGGGAACTATGGGTAGCATATACGTACGGTAGTAGACAAAGCCGAAAAAAAAGCTGCCAAAATCACAAGGCTGGTGCCCAACATTGGAGGGCCCAGGAGCACTAAGAGCGCCATATTAGCTAGTGTCACACAGAACATATTGTTAAATGGAGCACCGATATGGATCAAAGCACTAGAACGGAAGAAATACGCAGAACAACTTGCTAGAACTCAGAGAAATATGCTACTGCGAGTAGCATCTGCATACAGAACAGTGTCAGGCTCGGCGCTGCAAGTGATCACAGGGTGCGTACCCATTGACCTTCTAGCCCTACAAAAAACCCACACCAATCCGCATAGAGGCGAGGTAGGCAAACGTCGCTTAGAAGCCAGGTAAAACACCCTAAAAGACTGTCAGAAAGAATGGGAAACGGAATTAGTAAAGGCCCGGTGGACTAGACGATTGATTGGAAATATTGAAGAGTGGATGAATTGTAGTCATCGAGAAGCCAACTACTACCTGACTCAGGTTCTCACTGCCCATGGTTGTTATAGACATTATGCAAAACGGTTTGGTAAAGTAGGGTCAGACGAATGTATATATCGTTGTGTATCACTTATGACACAAAATAAAAAATATGAACAGTTTAAGAAAAACCAGATTATAATGTGATTAATATATTTTACAATGGTTATCTAACTAACCCACCCTCAACCCTTACCTGTAATATCCCAATGTAATTAAATGTGTGTTTTTCGTATCCAATATTCTCTTGTGCGCGTTACAAACTCCTCCCTGCCGTTTTCACTCTTGTTTTTCTCTTTTCGGATTTTCTTCACTGTTCACTAGTTTAATTTTGATTGTTGAAGGTCTAATGGGCACTTATAAACTTTTACTTGTTTAAAAGGTTGTATTTTTGTTAAAATCGGTTTTCGTGACTTCTTTTGTCTGTCAGTCGACAAAACTTCGTAAACAACTGTCCCCTCCCTTTTGTTTCTCCGTTTCAGCAAGGCCTACCACTCCGTAAATTTCAAATGTACTGCTTGATATTTTTTAAAGATGACTTTCGTAATTCCAGCTTGTGCTGTCGTGTTTGTTGTGCCGAAATGGATGTAATTATGTGTTATATGTGTTTGTGTGTTGTGTTTTTACAATAAATTTTAAGGAATAAAATTTTTCACATTATAATCTGGGTTTTTTAATTTTTCCCCGTGCACGCCATTGGCTGGAGTTATTTTTTTTTACTAATTAATAATTAATTAATTAATATAAATGTTTAATTTAATTTAATTTATTTTTTTTTTAATTTTAATTTTACACTGCTGACATGAATAAGGAGATAGTATGAACAATATCAATAATATCAATAATAACATAACAATATTGTGAAGCAGCAGACACGGCTGAACACACAGGAAAACAGACTATAGATTGACCGGCCCAGTGGCACCGGGTACAATAATAAATATCATAATAACCAGCAGGAAGAATTGAAGAGTGATAGACGCCATGGTAACAGCTATCATGAAGCAAAAAGAGAGCGAGGAATTTGAAAGGCAGTCGAACAACTCTGCAACAGGCAGTATTGATGTCTAGTGCCAACCCAAACCCCTAATCACCTGGTGGATGGGAGACATAGGGAAAACTCGACAAAAAAACAAGAAAATACAGCCCGAACCTCAACTGAAGTTATGCCACGAATGGCGGTTCCAAGTGGAGAAATGTGGGGCGGTTCTGACGGTCCTCTTGTCCGGTCTTTAGTCCGGCTACGTCCGTCAAAACAAAAATTGATTGACACTATGCAAATATTGGACCGAAATAAAGGTGGATTCCTCTTAGCTTAAACATTCAAGTAATTCACACAAAAAGTAGAACAATACTATCGTAAATAAGGAAAAAGAATTCGAAGATAAATTAGAATAGAACTTTGTTAATTGAAATCTACGACATTTTCTAAATTGATTCAATAATTCAATAAAAATCTATGGTAAAAAGTGTCTAGAGCAACTAAAAAGTTGTTAAGTAGCAATCTTCAGTGGCAATATTCAGTTAACACAAAAATTTATTGAATTAAAAAACAAATTTTCAGAAAGATAAAATTTCAAACCAGCAAAATCCTGAACCAACCCAACCATAAGAAATTACAAAAGAGGTTACAATCCTCTAGTTATCCCTGCAACTATAGCACTATGCACTATATGCAACTATATTATTTAGCGTACAGGAAGACGATTCAAGATCTTAATGACTTGAATTAACTACACATCTGTAGACACTTGTCAGCATTGTTTGTACTATTTTCCAATAAAGATGTTTCTTACATCTTGAGTTCTATAAATGGGAAGTCCCAAAAGTAAAAAATAGATCCCTGTAATTATGTTGTAATTGTTCTTCACAAAACAACCACATTGAATTATATAAAGGCTGGGTACCGTCAATATTGTCTATGTTTTAAACATCTGAACACACGATTGTTTCTCATCATGTTTTGAATACTTCTTAAATAAGATTTTTGTCATTGAAAAACCTTTTCTCCAGTATACAGGATATAATGCTGTGAAGAATTCTTGCTTCTACTTAGGCGTTGGATAATAGCTTGTCACTACAACTTTCTCGCTGATTGAAGTGGAGATTCTGCCTAAGACACATAAATCGTATTATACTAACTCACTGTTTATACTAACTCACCAGCTCTTCAACAAAAACTTTACCGACGTCATCATTGCAGTATGTCAACTCTGCTTTCGTCCACATTCCATCTTTTACTGAGGCTGATGTTGTTCAAGCAATAGCGAAACTAAAGGATTCAATCACTATGGGTGATGATAACATACCTGGGTTTTTGGTTAAGGACTGTTCTCGTATTTTTTCGCAACCTTTGTGTGTTCTGTTTAATCTTTCATTGTGTACTGGTATCTTTCCCGATACATGGAAAATTGTGAGACTTTTCCCTATGCATAAGAAGGGCAACACGTCGCTTGTGGAGAATTACGGACCTATCGCAATCATCAACAATTTTGCTAAGATTTTTGAGATCTGTTTATATAACACAATATTCCCTTTATTCAGACCATTCTTATCGCAATATCAACATGGATTTGCCGATAAACGATCTACGGTAACTAATCTCGCCGTCGTAACACAATTCTTGTCCGAACCTTTGGATCGCGGTGAGCAGGCGGATGTAATTTATACAGACTTTTCAAAAGCATTCGACCGCTTGAATCATTTGAGTCTTCTAATGAAACTGGACGCTGCTGGCTTTTCTCCTTCGTTGCAGTTACTTTTTAGATCTTATTTGTCTAATAGAAGCCAATATGTTAGTTTCATGGGTCATCGTTCAAATTGCTTTACACCGCTTTCAGGCGTGCGGCAGGGTAGTAACTTAGGCCCCTTGCTCTTCTTGATTTTTATCAATGATTTACCTTCGTCATTGGATTGTGGTAAGCTATTATTTGCGGACGACCTAAAATTATATCATAGAATTACTACTATCGATGATTGTGAGCACCTTCAGCGCCAGCTAGACCTGCTTTATCTATGGTGCTTGGATAATGACTTAAATTTAAATATTTCCAAATGTAACATAGTGTCTTATTCACGTAAATCTACCGTAATTAACTTCAGTTATCGAATCAACAATATTACTTTAAACCATTGCGACACTATAATGGATCTCGGTGTACTATTTGATAGTGGTCTCACTTTCAACCATCATATTAGGCACGTTGTTGCTTCATCTTTAAAATCGTTGGGTTTCGTCATTCGTAACACAAAGCATTTCTCCCTACCACACTCTATAATCAAATTGTACTACTGTTATGTGCGCTCCAAATTGGAATATGCTTCCCTTATTTGGTCGCCGTTCTATAAGACATATTCACACTTAATCGAGCAAGTGCAAAGACGCTTCTTGAAATACCTCCACTTTAAGCAGAATGGAATTTATCCCGAAAGAGGCTTCCACCACACAACTCTGCTAAATATGTTTGGCTTTCAGTCGCTTGAGCAGCGTCGTATTCATTATGACATCAAATTTCTTTTCAATCTGGTAAATAACATAACTGGCATCATTTCCCTCACTGATTCATTGAGTTTTGCAGTTTCCCAGTATTCTGTACGACAGGCTCACACATTCTACTGCGCTCTTGCGCGCACTAATGTTATGTCTCACGCGCCATTGTATAGAATCTGTAACTATTATAATAATTGTTTGAGTTCGCTAATAGATATACACTGGTCTGGATTATCTTCTATCATAAATTGTACCCTAGATTGTAACCTAGAATAATTTTAATTTTAGTTTTTTTTTTTATTTTATACTGCTTTTTTATACTACTTTTTTTTATACTACTTTTGGTCATGATGTATTTTTGATTTAGTTAAAACAGTCAGGTAATTAATTAACGTTTGTCCTGTAATTGGATGTACTTACGTCTGTTGGGCAAAAAATGTATTATTATTATTATTATATTGCCGCCGACGAGAAAGTTTTCACGATACAGGAAAAGTTTAACAAGCAAAATGATAGTTCCGGCCATCCTATGAAGCCAAAGGGAAAGCTCCACGCGCTCAACGAAGTCACCACCCAAGTTCTGTAATGGTTTGATGGGGTATATCGTGGCATGGAGTAACTCCTATTCGTTTTTGAGAAACAGGTGTAAAAACGAGTATATATCTTTATAAGAACACAGTTCTGGAACCTGTTGTTAAGCCTCTAAACGATACTTTGTTTCAAGGAATTGATTCGGCTTTTCAGCAAGACTTCTGGCACGCAAAGTAAAATCAACTCAGTAGTGGTTGCAGGACAATGCTCCTGGTTTTATAGCAGTTTCAGGTTAGCCCTTTGGAAGTCCATATTTAAACCCGCTAGTCTACGAACTATGGAATACTCTCGAGGTGATGGCTTGTCAAAAAACTCATCAGAATTTGGAGTTCAAGAGTTCTTGGAAGTAGTTCCGGTAGGGAAATTGCGAGATAAAATGTTGCACCGGCTAGGATAGAAAACATCGCCTAATAGGGCAACCAATGTTTGACTAACAACCAATATCTTGGCTATGATAATAACTCCTATGGTCTAGATATCATAAGCTTGATTTCTATAATCAAAACAATGGTAACCGTATTTATGTATGGCAACTGTATTTCGGAGTTGATATTTTAGAGGGAATTTGCAAATAAGTTGGGGAGCAGTTGCAAAATTTCTTCGCTTGTGTTTGTCCGGGGGTTTTCCTCCACAGAGAGGCATTTTCTGTTGCTTCCCAATCTTGAAGTTCCTTCTTGTGCTGGCATTTCGAAACGACAAAAAAGGGTTCTGATCCAATGAAATGCATCTTAGCACCTTGCTTTGCAAATTCATCCGCCATGTTCATTGCCTTTGGTATTTGTTTGCCTTGTTTTCTATAAGCAGCTGCAGCCCATTCATTCGAGATTTCCAGACCAATCTAGATTCAAATTTATGACTAGCTAGCGCTGTCAGAGCGGCTTGGCTATCGGTACACTCTCTTTCTAAAGTAATGTCTTCCCCAGCTAAAGGGTTCCCATCAATAATGCTTTCCAATAGACGTACTCTAGTCGTCGGGCGACCTCGGTTATAGCAAACGTACGTCCATTGGAAGACGTTATTGATATGAATCTGTTGGTTGGGGTAGACATTACTTTAGAAATAGAGTGTACAACATACATACGTAAAAGTTTGCACCACCGCATCTCCTTATCTAGATCTCCTCGAACGCAAAGATCTATAAAGACAGAGATTTAGCTAGAAACGTTAGATTTAGGAAGATCTGTCAATGAAGCTGGGCCTAAAAATTTATCAATAAAAGCGTTATTTAGTGCATTTAATTCTGTTTCAGCAGAACTTTCTCATTTCTCCTAGCATAATACAATTTCATCTTGCAACTCAAATCACATTGTTGCCATTGATTATCATCAGCAAACATTAGGACTTTGTATGATCTCATTTGAAGTAGATAATTTTTGTTGATAAGATGTAAAATTCGCCCAATTCTCTCTAATACATTGTGACAAAACTTGATTCCCATTTCCTTTATTAATTTAGCTAAGCTTATATCTAGAATGCAACAAGGAACTATTGGACCTTAAAAACCCATTCTGTCCAAAGTTTTTCTGAGAATATTAAGATATATGTTACATACGTGTATATTATTCAGACAAACAGGATCTGTCAAGCAAGCTTTCAGGAAAATATTATTTTCTTTATCGTAATGCTTCCTTAAGTAATTAAATTATAAATCAATTCTTCCAGTAATAATTAATTTGATAACTTTAATTCTTCAGACGACAGTAGCCACCTTATTAACAATTACCATACCTTCAAGCTTCTTTCCTATCTTTTATATTGCTAAAGATAATTTGGCTTCTTCTCTTGATCATAGTGTGTGCCACTCTGGTTTGGCCTTTCTAAGACTTAATACAATTCGTTCTAATATTACTTTTGCGGACACAAAATCATCTCTCTCAACTTTACTGCAAATAACGTACAGCGTTTTATCACATTTTAAACAAAGAAGTATACACAGCAATATAACTCACATAAATCTGAAATATAATTAACAGAAATTGACTCGCCTGTAATTACTACCTTTGTAGAAAAATAACCGAGTTCAGCTGCATTATCATTATTATTATGAGCTAAATGAGTAAGTGGCAATTATAATTTGGCGTATTGGTATTTACTGTAATATTTAAAAAGACATTTTTCAATTCAGTGATTTAAATATATTCGCAGGCTCATAACCTTGCCATAACGATCTCGCACAAACACTACAGTACATTGTACCCACCCTTATTTACATACAATTACTTCATAAATTATTTTTATAACAGTTCTGTTGTGTTCAACTATTGGAAATTTGAGATGGTCAGCAAAAATTGCGAATAACCATGAAACTAGGTACCCACAGAGCATATACACAGTTATTTAATTAGTACCTTGTTTAATAGTGTTTGCAGTACACCACATTACACGCAATTAGGCAAAATAATATGTATATTTAGGATTAGCTAATATTACCTTTGTGCTTGGCTACTCCTCACAACGTTAATTTTAATATGAGGAAAAATTACACATCCACCGGAATATATAGCTTTGTATATGCATAATACATTGTGCATACATATTTAAAATGTAACAGGAATGAGCAGGTTGATGAATAAATTGTTTTGAACGAGAGAAAAACTTCCTACTATACAGTATGTACGTTAGCTGACATAATACGCTGTATATCCATTTAGATATTTTTTGCGTCGACGAAGCTTACCCTCTTGTCAAGTATTCGTTACTAATTTAATTGTTGTAATTTCACATCAAAAAATATAATAAAATAATTTTCCTCGCGCACAAAAATTATATAAAAAGTCATTAAAACAACGTAATTAAAACTTACTAATTGGGCACTCCACGCTATTTGACTAAATATTAATTGCCATCATTCCGAGATATACAGTATACATCTCGAGATTTTAATGAATACTCATTTCATTACGCTTGCAGTATGTCTACTGGAAGAAAATTCTAAAATTAAATTTAAAACTGGTTCGATCGTAGAATATTTGTATTAACACCAATTAAAACCGCATTAAAGAGTATAAATGAAGTACACAGATAAAGTATGATCTAAAAATCCATCGCCCATTACTCAGTTTCCATCGAGTGTATGAAAGCGGAGTGAAGCTATTAATTAATCAAACAAACCCTTTTAATTAAGATGGTATAATGGAGGAGAATAATTTTCGAAATATTTACTTTAAAATTCATTGCTCTAGGAGGATCGCCATGTAACAGTAAATAGAAAATTATATGAGGAGCCAACGAAATGACTTTAATTATTTTGTTGTGTTCGGCGAATCTAGACATAGCTTAATTGTCATTTAATTCTTGCCTGGTGAACAGCAAATGATTTACAATAGAAATTAGAGGTTTTCAAGGAGAAGGTTACATAATGTAAAATGGTAATTTAAAATTAATTAAGTTCTTGTATAGAGATTTCCAAACAAAATATTATGTATATGTAACCACAGAAGCTTCTCTAGCATTGTAGTAGGTGTAGCAGCCATGGTACCCACATTAGTGTAACTATTTTAGTTTGGGACTTATTCGTAGACATGAGCAGATATGTACTTTCACGTTAGCTTCGAATAAAATGTACACCCACGGACTTTAGTTATGTCCGGTATCTAGCGGTACAGCCAAAGTCCGTGATGGTACGTCTTCTACGTTCACAGGTCTTTACTTTGGCCATCTTTCCTAAGTCTTCTAAGATTATAAGATGGCCTTCAGAATCTCCTGATTTCAAGGCTGCCCAATACTTGTTCAAATCGAATGGCACCCACCACCGCCTCTATCTTCTCTCAATTAGTCTTTAAGTGCCAGGAAATGACATGAAGTGCAACCTGAATTGCACGAAACTATGTATGTGACCATAAACAGATTGAAGTAGAAATGAACTGAATACGCTAATAGGACTTAAGCTCTGCGACAAGTCATTTCTCTTTAAAAATAGACATCGTCTTACCTACTTGTGGTAGAGTTTAAATGATAAACTAGGTAAACTGTTGCCAAAACCAGTTCCAAACCAGGTAACCTGTTGCCAACATACCTGTAATTAATACCTGTCGGCGGCTTCGCTTGATCTAGTTTTATTCTTGGAAATGGCCGTGGTCTGCCCACGGTCCTCATAATTTTCCCACACCCAAGTGCACCAGTACCTACTTATGTTAAAAGAATATGATGAAGCTCATCTACGTCAATAAACTATTTTCTCTGATGAAACTCTTACCCGTGTGAGTGATTAGGTTAACGTCAAAAAAATTGCCAAACTTTAGGAAATATAAAACTAGATTTCCTTCACGAGCAGTCCATACATGTCTGAAACGTAGCAGAATGTTGTAAAGTTTAGTATCAGAAGATAACTTTGCCGTGTTATTTGTCAAAATGGCATCATCGGAATATTACACCAATTATTAGAAGGTGTCAATATAGAGGATGTTTGCTCTCATCACGTTGGTAAATCCAACAATAGAACGAAAGAAGTAGTTATTGCGGAACCAATTCTCATATTGAATAATATCTTAATTTGAATACCAGAATGACATGGAAAGATCGTGCGTATTTGCCCCTGTGGACTTCTTATCTAGTTAAGTTAGAGTTATTTAAAGAATCAAGCTTACAAGAGTAGTTCTTAAATGAAAACCATAGCCACATAACAGAAATAGAATCGACATGTACAAGCACATGCCATTACCGCAAAAACTTGAAATAATGGTTCAGAGTTATGAATTAATATCATCAGCATCTACACTACCAATTTTCGTCAGGCCGTCACAAAACAATCTCTTTGTTGTCGTAGTGATTAAGTAAACGACACGTACTGCGTCACATTCTCAACCTTGACTGTAATTTTGTTGTAGTCCATCTTGAACCGTTGCAATATTACTATCGAGAGACATATGTATAACAAACCAGCATGTTGTTTTTTCGGAATCCAAAACCACAACACCTTGCGCCTCTGGTTTTTACATCTTGCGGCAGCATCTGCATATGATGTCGGAAAAGGCCATAAGAGCATCGTGAATATGTACATCCTCCAGACAAAACCTGGAGCTGAAGGCTAGATCATCCTTTGAAACTATTCAGCTATAGTCAAATGTATGAGAACATACTGGTTATTAGTATATTGGTCAAAATTGAAATAAAAAGGAAGGACACTCTTTAAGTCAGCAAACGTGGTGGGCCATCCTCATCAGACTGCGTTTCAATAAGGGTTAACTTTGGCCGAGAGTTTGAGATGGTCTTCTTTATATGGCATTAGGTGCAAGCCCAACAAATTCTATAGCATGTTCCTAAAGAGCACGCATGTGTATCTCTTCAAAGAATCAAGCTTTACTAAGCATTCTAGAGGCAGATACATTGACCCAATGCTAACCTGGGATTCATTGGACAAGCATTTGTTCCGTAGTTGCACTAATAACCTTACATTTCTAATGAAGTCTGTAAATATTTCTCATACGTGGTGGGAGTTACAAGTAGCACT
This sequence comes from Popillia japonica, assembly GCA_004785975.1. Classification (NCBI taxonomy): domain Eukaryota; kingdom Metazoa; phylum Arthropoda; class Insecta; order Coleoptera; family Scarabaeidae; genus Popillia; species Popillia japonica. The sequence continues at coordinate 32,162 of ML218446.1, forward strand.
TCAAACTTGAGTACCTACTCATGCCATAATGGTATGGATCTAGATATATCTCAAGTGCATCCTAAGGAAATATATCCTGAGCATGTCTAATTTTGGGGAGGATTGGTAATATAGATATCGATGCGCTTTTATTGACTGTCTCTAGTTTGGAAATGGAAAAGCATTAATGTGAGACACCACAGCTAATTACGTGATTGCGCTGATGAAAATTATAGTAGTAAAGATTCTTCATTATCCAACTGGCCAAGATCTAGTAATTGGATACAAAATAGAACTGTATATACAGTAATTATATGTTGATGATTATTTAATTGATTGAAGACTCTTTGTGTTGGTTACCATGAAAGTATTTGCTTAACTGGGAATACAAAAAAGCCTTGCAATGGAGTAATTGCATTCCATTACAAAAACAATGAAAAATCAACCGTTTACTCCAACTGATACAAAGTTTGCTTGGTGTGAAAAAGCTTACCGATCTGTCACTTAAAAAAAGCTACATACATCAAGCATAATTTTTGGAAACATGACAAATATATTACGAGAATAGATTACCGCTCACACCTGGAAATAACAAACCTGAACTAGTAGATATCTGACACCTCGTATGTATGACCTTTACAATCTTTTAACCTAAATATTACAACGATAAATTAATATACTCAGTGACATTAGAAGTGTTACTTCCAAAAGGAGTAATTTGTTCAACTTGATTGCTTGGCATCAACGCATGCTATGCAGTTTAAAGCATACTATGATAAGAATCTCAACTTTTCATCATTGATACTTTTTTGCAAATAAAAAAATCTCTTACTTTTCTGCAAACAGATTCATATTCATGACAGCTGACTAATATAGAGAAGCTTAGTTATTGACTGTTTCCCTACAAGTGTTAAGGGTAGCAAAATGCTTAAAGTTCGAAGACGTTAAAATTATCACCCTGTTAGTGACTTTGACAGGGATAGAATTGTTGTCCATCAAGATGTTGGTTTGGAAATCGCAGACCAATGGTTTGGAGCATATGAGCCCTTGGACTTTCTTCATACCGTCCACGATTAGTGCTTCTTTTGACTGTGGACAACTGTTGTCATCTCTTGGACTGGTGTAGAGAATGGCAGCATTGGGAAGCAGAATGGCATAACGTTGTCTTCGGCGACGAATCGCGTTTCTGTTTAGGTATGCATGATGGTCGTAGAAGGCTACGACACCGGCGTGGAGAGCAACGCGATATTGTGTTTGCTGTTAAGAGCCATGTACACAGGACTATTGGAGTAATGGTTTGGGAGGCTATTGCATATGGTAGGCGACCACCACTTTTGTTTATGCGAGGCAGTATGATAGCTACGCGTTATGTTGATGACCAAACCACTTTACAATCTTATCTAGATGACCGTCCACACGTCCCTTTTAAGCAAGACAATGCACGTCCCTATATTGCTCGTCGAACTATAGGCTTTCTCCTAGAAGCAGGCGTGAATGTTTTACCGTGGCCACCCCTTTCCCCGGATTTAAACCCTATCGAACATGTGTGGGATATCATGTGGAGAGACTGTCCACTTTGCGCCATCCTCCACAAACTTTGGCGCAGTTAATCAACGAAGTTTGAGATGCTTGGAACGAGGTGCCACAAGCAGATATCAACCATCTCATTTTGTCGATGCCTAGACGTGTACAGGCCTGTACAGACTCAGCTACGGGGTCACCAAACAACAATGTAAAAAAAAATCAAGTTAAACAACATGATTCCTACTGAGCGTAACACTTCTAAAGTCACTGAGTATACAACACAGGCATAGTTTGTGGAAATAACAAAGCAAGAAGCAATAGTAAGGAAAATTAGGAAAGAACAGCTGAACTTGTACGATCATTGTTTTAACATTTGAAGACAAATAAAACTACGAGAGAAATAATGGAGATCGGATACTCAAAAAAGGAGAAAGAAGAAGAAGAGGAAGGCTTACGAGAAGATGGGTTGATCAGATAACAGAAATGGGAAAACGAAAGGGTAAGTACTTGGAAGAAATGAAAGCAAAAGCAAGAGACAGAAAAGAGTGGAAAAAGTGGGTAGAAGAAACGCCATGTACACATGATGATGATGAAACTTTGGCGCAGTTGATCAACGAAGTTTAAGATGCTTGGAACGAGATGCCACAAGCAAATGTCAACCATCTCATTTTGTCGATGCTTATACATGTACAGGTGTGTACTCACTCAGCTGCGGGGTCGCCAAACACCAATGTCAAAAAAATCAAATTAAACAAACGATTGCTACTGGGTGTAACACTTCTAGAGTCAGTGAGTATACAACACAGGCATAGTTTACTCCATAACATCGGAAATTTGCATCGATAATTACTATCCATAAATAACCTTTATTGGAAGGAAACTTAACCGAACGATTTTTAATATATGTTCTCAATTACAACCCATTCATTTCAGATTTAATTGTGAGAACCGTCGTCTGATTATATTAATCAACACTCTTTATTGGATATGTATATATGGGTAAATACACTCATACATACGTCGTTTAAATGTAGTACGCAGATAGTTTTCTTTTGCCTGTGAAAAAATGCGACGTCTCACATGAGCAGACACGCGAAGACTAGAAAAACACCACTTCAATTGAATTAAGTATGTTACCGCATCCATCACGAGTTTAGCGGGTTACAAGAATGTAACCGCGGACCGTTTCCCATAATAAGATGTGAACTAGAAGATTTTTACGAATTATGTAAGCGAAATACGGAAATTGCTTGTAATGTACGTATGCTTATCTGCGTTTGGAGCACGGTCATTCCGTAGGATATCTCTTGCAAATAAATTATATTTATCTAACGTAACGGTTAGTAAATTAAATCTTATCCTTATTTTTGGTATACGGCCGGCTGCACAAATAAGAATTAAAACTAAAATTAGATGTTTGACATCTTTATGTAACCTCATTTAGAAACAACCGTAAAGCGATTTTATTAGTTAATTCACGCAATGCTCGCATGCTCTATTTATGTCGTGGTTTGCGATGTCATTCATTCATACATTAACAGTTTCATTAATAATAATTCGTTGAAATATGTTGCATTTACTGCAATAACCTCAAAGAGAAACCATTTTTATTCGAACTTCAACTTTAACTTTGCTACAATGGCTGGACGGAAAAATTCAGACAATATTGTGTTCTGAAACTCCATTAGGATCTGAACCCGGTTATCAGAAAAAAAAAATAATGAGAACGGAGTTCATACGTGAGGGAAAACTAGCTCCCTCGTACATGGTAAAAAAAAATTAATTTATCTAGGGCGAAGTTATTAAGTGCCAAGCGAGCTGCGAAAACTGAGTAAAAACATCCTTCGTTTGATACTTTTTTTACAGCCTGCATTGTACGGTTGCGGAAATGGATTACGCCGGCTAAATCCACCGTGGGTCTTGGCGTAGAGATTGCGGCGGGGCTTAAACGAGTTCAAGAGAAAAATCCAGCACAATTAGAAAACAGTTGTACCGCTTTATCTTCGCGAAATCAACTGGAAATTGTTATTTCGCCAAGAATATAAGTGTTTTTAATTGGTTAGATTCGTTTCCGTTAAAACGGGTGTATTTAAACTTTAATTGCTAATCGTTATTTGTAATTGGGTTTCTAATATGAATATTTAGCTGAAAGCTATCTAGCTACTTGATTAACAGTAACTTATTTTCTATAGATTTATTCAAATGAAAAAATTAACTATTTTCATAGGTTGTAGTCCAAGTGCTGAGGACCTATATGTAGATAAGCCCTAAAAAGATTTATTAAAGTATTAAAGGGGATATTGATTGATTTTGACCTGTTCTGGGATTATATGGAAAATGGATTTGTAAATGAAGATATATAGAAACTATAAATCTCAAAACAATCTGCAAACAATGAAGACAAATACAGTGTTTAGATTTAAATTTACTCTATCACTCAACAGAGATGTAGCAATACTTTGAAGTTCGTTTATTGAAGAGTAGATCACGCAAGATACTTTTAGGGGCTAACCCATCTAACCGCGAGGTAATGGAATGCAAAATAGTTGGCGGACAAAGCTCTAGAATGATGGAAAAACTATTCAGTACAGAGACAGGCTACGAAATTCATTAAAGGATATGTAACTATATGTCCAGAAGACCTTCTGGCAGCATATTTTATGTTAATACGAGGACTGATGCCAGCATGCATTGGCAAGCCGTACCCAGACAGAGCTGCCTGGATGAAGACATCTCCATCAAAGCTATCGAAGTTCATAAAAAAGAAAAAGCAGATTTCTTTTATTGAAGCATTACCGATAATATCATGTGCGTGCGAAAACTGGACATTGACAAAGAAAGGTGAGGCAAGAATTAAGGCAATGAAGATGAAACATCTAAGAAGACTAGCGAGGAAAACAAAATGGGGTAGGATCAAGAATGAAAACATCAAGGAAATATCAAAGCAACAACCAATAGTGAGGAAAATTAGGAAAAAACAGTTGCACTGGACGATCATTGTCTTAGCATTTAAAGACAAATAAAATTACGAGAGAAATAATGCAGACCATATATCCAAAAAAGAAGAAAGAAGAAGAAGAGGAAGGCCTAGGAGAAGATGGGTTGATCAAATAATAAGAGAAATGGGAGAAAGAAAGGAAAAGAACTTGGAAAAAATGAAAGCAATAGTAATAGACGGAAAAGGGTGGAAGAAGTGGGTAGAAGAAACGGAACCCTCAGCCGTCACCTGAGAAGGTATAAGGATAAGAAGAGAAGAAGATTTTAAGTGTACACTTGAAGTATATCTTATTCCAAGGTAATACAATAAAAAGCAATATAAAATGTGAGATTAAGGAGGGACCATTCAATTCCGATATTCTCATGAACATGACTCTGGTGTCGTGCCTGTGCTTCATTCTGTTAAAACCAGCAATCTGTTGCCACCAGAATTTTCCTCATTTAAATATTGCAGGACGCAAGCAGGAACAATTACTTACCAAACCTTCAACAAAATATATTGCTAAAATTCTATTTTCAACTACATCGATCCAACTATTTATCTTTTGTGTCAACAAAAGAATGTGTGCCTCAGCACTAAAGTGATACGCATCTGCACCATGTAAGCACAGAATTTAATACGACGATGATAAGGATCGTCTTTGTTTAACCCATTAAGCTCAACTCTATACACATGCGAGTTATATACTTTCAAAACCTCGCAATAGACATTTGAGTAATACTATTAATGATCAACAGGCACCATTCATAATATATTATACCGATTTTTTTTGTGACTGCAATAAATCATTTATTTCCACATTTTCAGATGCTCTTGGGTAGTGCCGTAAATATTTGAGGATAATTGGGGAAGGAAACTTTGTCTGAATAGAATCAAAATATAGAACTACACTCTGTTAAAAATAAAAAATAACAAAAATGCTGAAGAAAATTTGAGAAGGCAACGTAGGTCTGAATGAGCAAAACTATTAAACCACAGAAATAAAACAACATAATAACATAACAGTCAAAAAAGATAAAATAAAAACATGGAGAGTGAAGCTATGTATAACAAATTAAGAAACGAGGGAAAAGACTAGAAAATAAAAATGGAGTACCTACTTGGAAGACTAACCAATATCCATAGTTTTGATCGAGGAATTAAAACGGGCAAAAAGTAAATAAACCAATCTGACATGTTAGAAGATTTGCATGAAAACCTGAAAATATTTCTGCATTGCTGAATAATTTTGACAGCAGGTGAATGAGTATATACCGAAATGAATATATTACATGAACCAAAAAAGCAAAATTTAAAAATAACAAGTAAAAGGACTGGGAATTATAGTTCCAAAAATGAAATTTGCAAACTATGCTAAGTGGTTGCAAGAGAAACTAATACCTAATTTACCACTGTGAGCTATATTAGTGATAAGGAATGCGTGTTACCTAAACCTGCACGCAGACCAGTGCCTCACTATTGCCTCTACGAAGCGGAAAATTAAGGACTGGTTGCACAAAAAAGTTGGACTTTTTGAAAATACTTTACTCAAAAGTGTTACACTATTTTTTATGTTTTATTGAATAAACCGATATGCAAAACGTACGCCATTAATGATATCTAACGACAACAGCACACCTCCCTACGATTGTCCTCCTTACCATTCCAATTTGCACTTCATTCAGCTAGTGTGGGCAACCTTGAAAGAATACGTGGCGAAAAAGAATGAGGAGGATATAGATGCTGTTGTTGAGGAGATCATTATAATAATAATAATAAATAATAATAATTCATGCCTTAGCATCCCCCAACAACTTGCGCCAATTACAGGGCGCATCGGCTGGCCATGAGTTATTATTACGCCTGCGGCTGTAGACCGACTTAAGATGTTATCTTTCCGCATTTGCCGTGGAATTTGGGAAACTACAGAAAACCAAATTCAGAAAGAACGCATCGGATTCGAACCCGATACCACCAGACTGTGAAGCGAGCGCGCTAGGCACTGCGCTACACAGCTGGCTTGAAACTATGACGAGGCTATGGCTAACTGGCTTATGAACTTAGGAGATGATTATAGTGACTTAATGATGTAAAACCGAAAAATTTTATTTATTTATTTACTCATTTATATATAATTATTTATTTATTTATTTATTTATTTATTTATTTATTTATTTATTTATTTATTTATTTATTTATTTATTTATTTATTTATTTACTTATTGAAAGGAGCTATAAAGAACGTGATACAGATCAATGCCAGTCAAGGTGTTCAATTCCACAACTAACCTGTCCAATGGATCATGCTTACCTTCAGTTCGATGAAAAGAGACGTAGAACGTTTGACTGAATCACACAGCAATACTCGAGCACAAATCTGACTATAGAGATGAACAAGCTAATGACGGCAAACCAGTTGTTGAAATCAGAGCACATACGTTTAATAAAGCCACATAGGTTGATTGAACGAGATACGATCGAGCTAATGTTTGAATGAAATGTGAAGCAGCTGTCAAAAATAACGCCCAAATCCTTGACTTCTCAACACAATGGAATATCTTCTAACATCTCTGTAATTGAATACCAATGGGAAAGAACTCTTAGAGAAAGTCTTAGTTTGACATTTGGATATATTAGGCGAAAGATAGTTATTAGAGCAGCACTCAACAAACGTATCCAGATTAGGTTATAAAGAGTAGCACTCCATTATAGAAGATACAGCTGCAAACATTTTCAGATCGTCAGCATATGCCAAAAAACTAACGTCGGAATAGGAAGGAATAATACAAGGTCGTTAATGAAAAGTGAGAAAAGAATATGTACCATGTAGCTTCCCTGAGGAACTCCTGATGTTACACGAATCGGTCAGGACTCCGCAGACGACAAAAACATGTTCAAACACCTTAGATATACAGGGCAGTAGAGGTATTGGGCAATAATTTTCGACTGAAGACTTGTTACCAGATTTATACATCGGGAAAACGTGGGATAATTTCCAATGATTCGGAAATTTACAGCACAAGTAAAGGAAAGAACTTAAATGAGGTGTTTCTTAGCAGGCGGATTGGTAGAGAAAGTCCTATCAAATCAATTGCTAGGGCTACGAATATAAATCCTTTCGTAGTCCTTTTGTGGGGCTATTTAAAAAGTGGAATCTACTGCACTCAATCAACTGCTGGAATCAATAGGATTTTCTTAGAAACCATCTAGGTTATTGTTTGGCAAGAAATGATATCTAGTTTTACCAGTTAATCACTTCTTTTGTTCTTTTTTCATTTGTACAACGAGGGAGTAATTTAAAACCCTTTAACTACCATCGGTACTTCCCAGTACCGGTAAATTTAGGTATGTTCAAATACCAATAGTAGAAAGAATAGATATACATAGAAGTTTAAATATATGGTACATGTAAGTACCACTGGGAGTATGAATGACTTTCTTACTTAAATGGGTCTGATAGGTAAAGTGTTAACCGCAAAATATAATTTTTTAACAATAATTTTTCTGTTGATTGAAATTCGAGATGAATAAGGGCTTTTGAACCTGTAATTATAGTAAGAAATGACTGAAATGATTGAAAAAATACTAAATATACAGGGTGTTTGGTAATGAAACGGTCATACTTTACAGCGTGTTAGTAGAGATCATTTGCAATACATATAGCCCAATTTGCCTTATCCAAAAGTGTTTACAGGTTCATCAAAAGGAGAAGTTTTAATTTTTTTTTTCATGTAATTTGCCCAAGTATTTAACGTAACTTTCATCCATAATGTGTGCTTAGATGTCCTCTAACTATACAAACTGAAAAATTGAGGAAGTGTTTAATTACTTTTGTAAATTTTAAGTTTGAGTAAGAGTAAGTAAAAAACAAAAAAAACACACAATATCTCGAAAACGGGTGACTTTTGGATAAGGCAAATGGGCTATATCTATTGAAAATGATCTCTAACAACACGCTGTAAAGTATGACCTTTCATTACCAAACACCATATGGTATTCATACCTACATTACACATTAATTTGAGAAAAATGAACGCAATTTCAACACCATTTCTATAATTTATTACAAATTATAAATATTATAATATTTACAAAACATATACAAAAACTAAAACTACTGTCATTAGCATAATACTGCTTCTGATGTATACAGAGTCGCTTTGCGTTATATCCCTGCATTGAGGCGTGTATAAGTTCCTCACGGAAGCTTTGCTGTCCAATCCTATTATGCAAACGTGATATTTCCTACCAGTAGCTTGTAACTTCGTGGTGAGCGTGTTATTTAGTTCAAAAGATCTTTGAGTGTACGGTAACGTCGTCTCGTATATGTACAAACTGGGATTCTTTATATTCCTAATCACGAGATAGGTGTCAGCTATATCGTCATTTTTCAGGACGCGCCATTTCATTTTCAGTTTCTTATCCTTGCTGAAAATAAAGAGAAACACGAAAATAAAAATAAAAAATCTAATAAAACGTGTGTTTATATCTTACACTCTGAATTCTCTAAACGCCAGGTCCGACGTTATGTCATATTCTCCCGGTTTGCTCTGCTTTAATCTGGTCGTGTTCACGTTGGTCGGACAGTTTAGTCTATCTTCGTTAGTGTTGAAAACGGCTCTGTTGTGTAAATGCGGCGGGCTAGCGCATTTTACGGTTTTGTAGAGTTCTTTTATCCTCAACTGTCGCGAAAGGTAACGCTTAAATGGTCTAACAAAACAGTCGCAGTTAATAGGATTTCCTGCAAATTAAATTACATTGTTAGCTTTAAATTTTTATTTTACAAAAAGTCAGGATAATAATTCTTGTCACCACGATATTACATTACCTTCAAGGTACACATCCACATCGTTTTCTATCATGCCGTTCAACGCAGTTCCGATTCCATCGAAATTATTATAGGTAAGATCGAGCACCTTTAAATCTGTAACGTTCTTAAACTCCGCCCAAGGTAGATTCTTCAATAAATTATGAGATAAATATAACTCGGAAACGTTTTGGGGTAACTTAAAGACGTCTTCGTCGTCGAAGTTCGCGAGCTTATTGTTTGACAGATCCAATATCCGCAGGCGGGTCAAATTTCCGATAACGTCTGAAACCGAGAGAAAGAGAAATACGGGTAAAGGTGGGGAGGAAATATTAAATTTTTGACGAAGACCAAGGGGGGTGTTCGCTCAACTTCTCATTCGATTAAGGGGAGGCAAAGCGAAAGCTAAAACTTACATCGACGAACTTCCGCGATACCGCAATTGGATAAGTTCAATTTCTGTAACTTCGATGTACCGACGACGATGTCATACGTGAGGACTGGCATGTAATTATAAGAGAGATTGATTTCGCTCAGTTTGTAAGGCACCCACGGATTGCTCGGGAAGGTTTTCCTCGTGATGAAATTGATTTTGTTGTGACTGAGATCAATCTGAAATACACATAGAAAAATAATATTTCCTTCACTAAAATGTGTCCAAAAACATTTATTTGTTTATTAGTAAACATGAAATAATGTAGTTGCATAATGGCAGTTGCAGCGGTAGGCAGGTAACTAATAAAGCGTAATCAGCAACTGCAACTAGCAGCCACAACAAGAAATGAGTGAAAGCCACTGCAACGCACGGTGCGCTCGCAGTCCACCCTCTACCAAACTCCCCCGCACAGTTCGCGTAGTAAGTGGGCCTTGGTTTCCTGCTAACCAAACGGCTCGAAGTTTGCTTGCGGACGACGTACGCGATGTTACGGTCACGGAGGGCCGTCCCGCTGTCGGCTGAAAGCGGGTACGTCCTACTTCAGTCTATTCTCACCATGTCCGTTGCACAGTCGACTACAATCGCTCGAGAAAGCGTGCGATCTAATGGAAGGATACACCCGCTATGTCAATCCCCACAAACTATCCTCGCTCAAACTCGCTTAAGTAGCGCGATTTGTCCCCCATTATGCAGAAAATACAACTATATACTGAAACTTCACACCATACTAAGAGCGACCGGTTTCTCCCACCCCCTTTGGCTCCATTGCGACGACATTTGCCACCTAGCTCCTAACATTTACACTGATTCCTGATCCTTTATCGAAAACCGATTCGATTTTTTTTAACGACAGGGAGGATGCTCATTTTTGCCATTGTCATTGCCTAAAATGAATACGACCTCTCAAACTATATGTAGAACCTACATATTTATGCTCATTAGATCCACTATTTTGTCGTAGGAATAATGAATATTGCAATTATCTGTTCTATCCCTCCATCAGTCTTCAAAATTTCTCATCACTTTCATTTTCTGCCAGTCGAATATCACATTTTGGCGACAAACTCTGAAAATGTTGAGCTTTGGAAATCTAAACAACTGAAATATTATCAATATCACCATAGTGGTATTGTTTCTACCTTCGATTTTTCATGGTGTGTCATACCCAAACTTTCTGGTTGATTGTCGTCTTCTGATACATCTGCTGCGTATTATTTATCCTCTTGATTAAAAAACGGTGCATTTCATGAACTACAGCTACATTGATTTCGCAAAGAAAGTTTCGGAAGATAGAAAATAAGACGAGAACCCTTGGATCTAAGAAACACAAAACTGAGCCACCTACAAGCAACCAAATTTTCCATTACTTCCAAAATCTTCTTACTTGACACTGAAACATACCTTTGCCACTGTGTGAAAGGTGTCTTTTTGCCTATGGTCAGTGCAACTAGAGTGACTTCCAAGCCATACATAGCTGTACCTGTAGTATGAGAGCTACAGTATGACTTAACCAGTTTCTTGGCAAAACTTAGAACAACACTTCTTTTATCTTGAAAATATTCGCTACTTTTCCTGCAAGGAAATAACCAACATTAACATTAATACTTCTACGTCTCAAGTGTCGGTTTTGCGGTTATCTCTATTTAACGCTTGGTAGCATCGTCTCTTAAAAGTCCATTCTTATCCCTCTTATTCATGATTTATTTTTACAGTTGATTTGCGACGTCTCGGTCACATCTGCCGCAGCAGTTTTCTTGTCCGGCATCAATTTTAATGTCGTTATTTTTAGTAACGTCCTTTCCTTAATACCGCGATGTTATATCTATGTGCAAGCAGCTTTAACCTTTATATTTTTTATGTAACATAGTCTGCTTCTAAATATTAAAAGTCTATTATTAGCATTTTATTGATAAAATATGTTTCCTTACTTAATAGTAGACTCAGTCAGTTAATAATTGCGAATATCTATTTGACGAAGGAGTAGAAAGCTTCCATAGAGAAGATTATTATTAAGAAACTGTATCTATTGGTACAACTACATACTAGATTAGTTATTTAAAAACATAAAAATATATACTCACAAATTCTAACGATAACAAATCATCCAGTAATCCATGCGTCTTATTATCGAGCTTCTCGATCCTATTAAAGGACAAGTCCAAAGTTTTAAGAGCTACCAATCCTGGAAACAAAATAAGAAAAACAAAAAGAACGACCGTATACCTCAGTGAAAATACAATTTCTCTCGCTAAGAATACAAAACAAACAACGAAGTTGTCTAGAAAATAGGATTGTCGTGCCTGAAAGGCGGACTTTCCTCTTTTCCAACAATAAGTAGAAAATCCTAATTATCCGCGAAAGAAAAGAGAGACCACCAACCTTGAAAGACCCCGTTCGGTACGTGCGTCAGGTTATTGTGCGACAAATTCAAGTTGAGCATTTGTAAGAGTCCATCGAACGTTTTCTCTGTAAGGTTGCCAATTTGATTGTGCGCCAGGTTCAATTCGAATACCACCGGCATACGGCCGAAAGCCGATTTCTCCAGCTTCGTCAAATTGTTTCCCTGCGATAAAAATAAGGAGAAAAAGCTTAGATTAAGTTTAATGAAACGGAATTCGGAAAAGGAAGGTTTATATGTATGTCTATCATGGTATGCATGCATGTCAATACGTTTCCTTTTAATAAATTTGAATTAATAATAAAAAATATGTTAAGTAAAATTTTACCAAAGTTAATTTTTGTGGTTACATCTTTTTATTAAACAGAATTTTTCACCATGATTTGATCAAAGTAACCAGAACGGCTTGATAGTTCTGATCAGAAGTGTCAATATCAAGCAGATCTTAGTGATCACCACCCATATACAATAGCCTAAGATCACACTATCCAACATAACCTGCACCATGGTCTCCATCTAGGCAAGAAACAATTGGGGACTTCAATGTCAAGCACAGTTAGTGACATAATCATTCAATCAATTATGGACAAATCTAAATGCATTCCACAAAGGTCACACCAACTGCTCACGATTGGTGTTGTACTAAGAAGGAATATAAGGGAAGTGAAAGACAACGGTTTTGACAACGGTTAAGCTAAATTCAGGCAGTTGGTCAAGCAAACTCTTGCCATTTCAAATAACATCTCCACTGGCGAACGTCAAGCTAGCCGTAAAACGTCTCACCAAGATCGTAGTTGACGCCACCACCCAGATGCATCAAGTGTCCTATAACCCATTCTAGGCTTGAGAATCCACAGATATTCCAGAAAATCGAATTCCGAACAATCACAGAGGATAATCTAAGAAAAGTTCTAGCCTATGGGAACTGTTTTTGGGCTGTTACACTGAAAAAAGATTATCACAAATTACGGCAAAATTTCGGCATGAAGGCTAAGGAAAGCTTTAATCAAACGTAGGAATTACATTCACCAGTTGGAACTACTGGGAAGGCAGTATTCAATGGCACTAACTGGCAAAATTCTTACTTCTTAAAATACATATTCTTGCTGACCTGAATCTCGTAATAGCTTATGAACGTTGAGCCGCTATGGATGATCTCGAAAACATTCAACGGATAGATAAAAAGTTAGGGTCGTTCTCAAGCAAACAGACAGAGGTCTGATTCATGCTGGTGCGTTCTCCGACCAGAAGAACGGTGGAGCAAGATAAGCTCCTTTGCATAGCTAGAATCCTGCATTAAACTAACATTGGCAATGCCATTAAAATTGGAAAATATTGACCCAATTTCGCGACCATTCTTGAGCGACTTCCAAAAAAACACGACAAGATGGTATTTACGTACAAACCAGAAAAACAAAAGCATGAGGTTGACGCTTACAGGCCAGTCTTCCTCCTGCTATCTGTCTCCATTGTTATGAAAAGTATATTGGTGGTCAGAATCAATGATTGAATGGAGGAGAAGGCAGCACTGGGCAAGTGCTTACTGTGATCATATTCTCGGCACATTCTCTGCACAATCTTGATCTCTACTAAATACGCAGAATAAACACCTCGAGAATACTAAAACAACATCCTCAGTGATCATGAAGTACGATTTTATGCCGCCACCAGCGCAGAGGGTGGTACAACCATGTTTCCTACTGAGGTCATAGAAATCTTTGACGATCACCAAAACAGGCCAGGTACAGGTGAACCATACGTTATCATCGAAAAGAAAAATCCGCAATGGCATGAATACTACTTGGAATATGGCTAAACCCAGTGCTCTACAGTGTCTTCCTTCAAAACCTACTCAACCCTAACAGTAACAAAATAAAATTATACCCAAAGCACAACCTAATCTACTCTCACCTCCTTCAGGGCCAAAGCATGTAGACAAAATTCTCTGGGCAAATCTGAAGAGACTGCATGATATAATGAATGTTGACGAATCATCGTTGGGACGTGGTATGCAAAAACCCAATGGAATATCAGCACACCGTTTTTGCAACTGACAAAACTGATCAAAACGAGATCTAACCTTTTCGCCCAAAAAAAATTAAAGGTAATTATAAATCAGAAACTATTAGGGGAGGGAAGACAAAACTAGACATTTGTTTCAACTTATTAGGACTAGTCCATGAAGAAACTCTCTGGAAGAAAGTATGAAATGATGAAGAACACCTTTTGCGGATAATCCCTTTTTCAAATTTTATTACATCGCATAAAATCTTTTTTTTTATCTGTGTTAAGGAAAAAGCATTTAAACAATTTACTATATCCATTCCAATATCCTCATTCATTTCAGAGTGATTTATTTAAAGTAATAGTACCCCACCGTCCAATACACTAAATGAACATCCTCTCTCCCCAATAACGCAAGACTATTACACCGAATAAAGACTATTTACCTCTAGATAAAGATACTGCAGCGCCGTAAAATCGCTCAACGCCTCCCACGGCGGGCTCGTGATTCCATTATAGTTCAGATTGAGTGTCTGCAGCGTCAGAAGACCGAGAAAGCTGCCCTTAACTAAATTATCCCCGATCCGGTTATGGCTGAGGTCTAGATGTAGTAGGGAGTTCATCGACGGCCACAGTTTCGGCGGTATCTCGGCGAATTCGTTATAGGAAAGGTCCAGATGCGAAACGGATATGGGCAATATGAAGAGGCTGTCGAGCTTATTGCCGCGCAAGCTGAGCTGTCTAGTACTGGCTAAACGCGATAAGCCGCTCTTAGCCACGTTATTCAGCCTATTATAACTGAGATCCAGCGCGAGGAGGGTTGGTAGGGTGCCGAAGGTGCTCGGCTTTATGGATTCGAGATGATTGTTGCTCATATTGAGGTAGCGGAGCGAAAACAGTACTTGGAACACCGAATTAAATATCGTGGTGATGTTATTGTAGGAGAAATCGATTGTGTGCAGCTCGTACAGTTTCGGGAACGTGTTCTTGCTAATGTTTGTTATTTCGTTGTGCGAAACGTTGAGGATTTTTAATCCTGTCATGTACTGTAAGGGAATCTGAAATTGCAAAAGAATATATTTAAATTCCGAGTTAGAAGAATCTTATTTATTTTCAATCTTACCTGACTCATCTCGGTAAATAGATTGTAAGAAAGAAGTAATTCCGTAGCGTAAGTGGTCTCGTCGAAAGCTCTTTTAGGTATATCTCGTATTTTGTTGTGCGTCAAATCGAGTACGGTAATATTTGGGCAGTTTTCGAAAGCACCCGCTTCGATCTTACTGATGGCGTTGTGCGAGAGATTTATGTGCGCTAAGTAAATATCCTTGAAAGCCAACTTGACAATTTCTGTGATGTTGTTGCCGGATAGATCGATTTTCTATAAAGTAAAAGTGGGTGTAAAGGATATACAAACGAAATCATAACATCTAAGGAAATTGATTTATTTACTTCTTGTGTATGTGGGTATATGGTGGAAGATTATTTATGTAATCCAATGGAAGGAAAGTGATAAAAACTCCGATTTTAGTGAGGTAAGACTAGTAAACTATCCATCAAATTCAAAATCAGAAAGCAATAAATCAAAGAATTTTCAAAATTAAACAAAGATCAAATTGCTTGTGCGACAAGGGCAAACATCCTGAATATGCGCCTTTGAGTTCTGATTTTGGAAACACAACCGTATGATGGAAAAACCCAATTTAATTGTCTTTCTTGAGTTTTGGAAATAATAGCTTCTTCAGATTTAACTCTAGAACACTAATGTATCGTGACGACGGGCGGTAAATTTATCTCTATCTCTAGCATCTAGCATCTCTCTCTGTAGCAAGGCAAACAATCAGGAACTGATGGAAAATCTACAAGCAAATTTGATTAATTTTTCCGCTTGGTTTACAAATAACGGATTACATCTCAACAAAGACAAAACCTCGTTTATTTGCTTTACGCCTGGAGTTAATAAGTATAACGAAAGTTATTTACTTCGAATCGATAACAAATCGATAAAACAAGTGCAAAACGTAAAATTTCTAGGTCTTTTCATTGAGAATAGTTTAAATGGAGAAACGCATGTTAAGTACTCGGAAACGAAGTTACCATCCATATGTTTCGCGCTTTTCCGTCTAAGAGATCTTGTAGACAGAAGTATTGTTATCTCCTACTATCGGTCACATTTTGAATCCAGACTTATGTACGGATTAATATTTTGGGGATCTTCTCCTTATAGCATAAGAATATTTATTCTTCAAAAGATGGCGGTGAGAAACATTGTAGGAGCCAGTAGGCGAACTTCCTGTAGAGAGTTATTTAAAAATCTAAGCATTTTAACACTTACATCTTTGTATATTTTTGAAGTACTCTTTTTTGTGAAGAAAAATTTAGGTACGTTTGTAACGCATAGCACCTTCCATGACTATAATACAAGAAATAAAGACAGTATTTGTGTTCCCCAGCATCGTTTAGGAGCCTATGAGAAGTCACCTCAGTATATGGGCATAAAGATGTATAATGCTCTGCATAACGATATCAAGATTTTAAGTAATGCTTCAATGTTTAGAAGTAGGTTGAAGGCTTTCTTGGTGGGTAGAGCATTCTACACCTTGGAGGAGTATTTTACTTTCAATAGCTCTTAGTTAGTACTAATGTCTCTATCTATTGTTTTGTATTATTTCTGTATTTTATTTTTATTTCTGTATTTATTTTTCTTTCTGTATTTTTGACTAGTCTTATACCATATTGGTCGAGAAGACAATAAAACATTTATTTATTTTATTTTTATTTATTTATTTAGTTCGGGAATTTGCTGGAGCATGTCTCTTTTACCTTTCTTATTAGTCATACAGTTAATATTGGTGTGATTAGTTGTGAACGATTGTTGAATTTAAAACGTGTTTTACGTTGATACCTATTTGCAGACAAGTGATATACTTTCTCGTTGCAGTTTTGCTGCATTTTTGTATTTTTCCGTGAAAAAAGGGGGTTGTGCCCAGTTAAAATGTACATCGTGATGGTATGCGACTCGTCTTCCAAATATATGAATGATGCAGAACTCTACTTAGGAAAGGACACTAACACTTACCATGGGGGTTACCATTAGCAAACTATCATGTCAAACACCTGACAAAATGAGTCCAAGGTAGTAACTAAAATCTTACTATGGACTGGCTCACCTCACCACAACTAACCATTTTAGGCACACTTATTTGCCGAAACGTACCAAAGTCGTGTTATTGCTTCCTATTCTCCACGAAAACCCAAACATTTCTGAAAATGGGAAACCATGTATAGTCCTCAATTATGATGAAACTAAAGAGGGAGTAGATACATTTGATCAGTTATGCAGCAATATAACTTGTAGGAGAAAAACTAGAAGATGGCCACCAGACGTATTGTTTGGAATGCTCAAGATAGCCTGTAACAACTCTTACATCATATACTCTTGTAATAAATACAGAAGAAATGAAAAACACGTTTGGCGCTAAAACTCAGCAAGATCCTCGCCAACACCTAAATGGTTCACAGTCTAACCATCCCTAATTTACGACCCTCCATTCGACAAGATATTTGTCAAATTTTGAACATTCAGCTGGCCGATTATAACCCTCAACCTTTGAATGGAAAACGCAGAATTTGTGTTTATTGTCAAGTCGTCTTCGAAGAATGACAAAAAAATTATTGCAACAACTGTAAACACGCTATCTGTAAGGAACATTGTGGAAATGTTTGCACCTTATGCTCCTCAGATGAAGCAACTATGACATTTTTATACATAACTGTGCATTGATATGTACCAAGAATGTATCATATTTTTCATTTTCTTTTAAATAAAACTTGATATTGTAATTTCCAATTTTTTCTATAGTCGTAATATTGACGATACTTTAGACTAGAATAGATTAGATTAGGGGTGGCCTTACGGGCCTCTTTCACCGCGACCTTCCCGGTCTTTTGTGATCCCCAGTAATCCTGGAAGACCCCTCTAACTTTGCCGTCTTCATGAGGCTTAACGTCCTTGAGAGCGGCTCCTGTATATAGCTCTGTGCTGTGGGATCCTCTGTGCCCAAAATTAGAAACCTTGTCTTTGCCAGGCCTTCGCAGTGGCACAGTACATGAACTGGGGATTCTTCCTCCTCCTTGCAGAATCTGCATATGGCATCTTCCACTAGGCCGACGATACTTTAGTAATAAGGCACATACAAATCTAGGGTTAAAGACCAGAATGGAACAAACCCGCTTTATAAATTGGCAACTGGTTTAATGGTGTCATAAATTAATCTCTGTGTTTATACCTTTTTGTACCTAACATTGACATTTTCACCTTCTCTTATTATCATCCCTGACCCAAGTTAATTTTGATTTGGCAGTACCTTTGACCCTTATGTCCTTTAAAGTTCTAACTGTCTTGCATCAGCAAACAAGAAAGTTGGCAGTGCCATAAACTTTAGCGACCTGAGGCTACTCTGAACCAATTTCTTGCCTCGTGTGCTACTCTGTAGATTTCTTCCGTCACTGATATGAAGAGCACAGATAGTGCTACACCTGCACATCAAAAGCTTCTTCTAAATCTATAACTCAGATAAAGAACTTTAAAAAAAAAACGTGGCCTTATCATTCTGTTCACGATTTGTCTGATTCTAAATATCCAGTCCTGGAATATATTACCATCCACAGTTCTCCGATAATTGGTTCAGTAGCAAAATATAGCCTCTCCTATGAACAGACATATTGCAATCTTGAGGAAATTGTTTTGTGTTCCAAGCATGTACGGTTTTATACCACCAGCTCCTTGAGCTTTTCATATTCTGATTATACATACTTATAGCATCTTTTATGTCTTCTATTCTTACTTCCCCCAAGTATTCTTTCTCTGGTTTCTCTTCGATTATTAGTTTATGTCTTATAGGATTCTTAGCGAAAATTAAGCACTGGTATGCACATATTGAGCTTTTGTACTATTTTGTAGAAAGTGCTGTGTTGTTCCTAGTTATTTGATGAATTATCTTAATGATTTTCCCGTAGTATTTCATGTTCAAGTATTATGATTTCGTCTTTCAACCTCACTCTGTCAAATGCTTGCATCAGATGTATGAATCAGGTGCAGGCAACTGAATTCAATGGATTTTTCTTGAACTGTTATAATGGATTTCTATAATTTTATTTTTTTATTTTTATCTTTGGCAATAACTGGAATCCAAATTTTATTATTTCGCCACGATGTGTGCTTTGTTTTCTTTCCACATCTTTTAATTCTTTTATAATCTTAATCTCTTATTTCTATGAAAAATTTTCATTTTCATTCTGGTTTCTGTTCTGTCTCAGTCATCATTTCGTAAACTTGACTTCTACTAGATAGTCGTCTGAAACGATTCTATTGCTTCTCTTCGACATTAGAGATATTGGTAAGTCTGAGATAAAGTCTTCATTTCTTGGTTTCATTTCTCTTGTAAGTTTATATACAGGGTGTTAGAAAAACGTGCGACAAAAATGAAGTGGTTATTCCTTGATGTATTCTAAGAATATTTTGCTCTGTGATGGTTTTTGAAAAACCCTTTTGCTTCGAAGATACAGGGCCAACAACATTTGCGGCACTTATATCATTTCATTATCAAAAAATGCATGTGAAGTTGCTCAATCTACAATAAATGGTCGAAAAGACTTCCACCAGATACAAGCATTCAATCTTCTCGTCATTGACTGCCGAAGTCTTTCAAACACCACAGGGTAGTTTCTAATTGAGTTACACCCAGCAATTATTCGGTTTCAGAAATCGGTCAAATTCTCCACTGGAATAGCGTAGCCTAATGACTAATATCCCAGACGAAACAATCCAGCGATCTTCGAAAGTTGTTATCAAAAAATCACGAGCAACCAAACTAAAATGTGCTGGTGCATAAACCACATTGTAATTCTCGTTGCGTATGGTACATCCTCTAGAAACTCAGGCAGCGTTGTTTCCAAAAAGTTGCGATACACTTCTCCAGTAAATCTTTGTGGTAGAGATACCGATCCAATAAGATAATCACCCACAATTACAACCCAAACATTTAACGAGAACTGATGTTGAAAACGATCTTCACATACCAGATGTGAATTTTCATCTGCCCACACATGGTTGTTATGAAAAGTCCATATCGCATTCCAACAAATTGTCCTTAAGAATTTTCCAAACTGTCCAATGACTTACATTCAAAGTAATGTCACAGATTTTATTCGCTCTGTATCTTTGAAACAAAGGGGTTTTTCAAAAATATCATAGAACAAAATATTCTTACAATAGGCCAAAGAATAACCCCATTCATTTGTTCCCGCATGCTTTACCTGTACATCGTTTTGCTCAAAAAATATATTTGCAACTACACGATGATTAAGTGTGTAGTAAGTTAATATCATGTCCCATGTTGCAGTTTTGGCCACCTCCTCAAACTTTACTACTTGTGCCTTCACTTAATAGTATATCTTTTCTTATTTTTCCGTTCAGGTCCTTCACTCTAATGTAGTCACCTACGATATTGTCAGATACTTCTACCAAGTGCATCCAAATACAATTAGAATTGCAACTTTTTGGTGTATTTCTATTCTTATGTCAACTCTTATTGGTCTTTCAGTCCCTTAGATCTAGTCACTCCTACCTCCGCAGTATATGCAGTTGTCGTCATTCCTTCTTTGATGATGTTAACTTTTCGTTTGATGTCAAAAGTTTTCTACTAGTTTGTTTTTAATTCATCTATCTTTCACTGCTCCTTTTCGTTTAATCGCATCTCAGATTCCATGTACTCATTTCTTTTGTCCTTTTTTGTCGCTGGCCCTTGTTTTGCTTTCTTTAGTTCCATTTAATGGCTTCATGACTTTTATCGTGATAACTAAAAATCTTACTTTTCATAAGTTCACCTTCCTTTATGCCTTCGTCAATAGAGACATTATTTTTGCACATCACTGCACATTGTACATCGTTGAATTATGCATAGCAAACCTAAACAAGATAGGAGGATGCCAATTAGAACCCTACACGTGGCAGCACATGCCCAAGTATGTCCGTCCGTTAGCATATTCCACGCAATCAGGTTGACCCACTCAGAGCGAACTCATCCTGCCGCGTGATTAACTTTGTTTACGAAGACCATGTAAGTGCATTTAGTAGGTTTACGTCCGACGTGCGTCGAAACTAATTCAGGAAATTTAATGAAAACCAAATATTTATGTAGGAAATCAAAGTTGCATTTAATTTACAACATAAGAAAGCTGAACAGCAAAAAGTTTAACTTACCTCTATCACTGTCAACTGATAAAACATCTGGTAATCGATTTTCTTGATGAAATTTCGCGCCAAATCAATGATTCCAATTCTCGTTATCGAAGCGAAGGTGCCTCTACCAACGTCCCCTATCAGATTGTCCGAGAGGAACAGCCACCGTAGGAATCGCATTCCCCTAAATGTGTTCGAGTCCAACTTCTTTATCTTGTTGTACGACATATTCAGAACTTTCAAGACAGCGTTCCTGGCGAAAGCACCTCTGTAAAATACGGAAGGCAAAAGTCAAGTAAATAAGGCGGGCATTATTTGTGTCGGCGAATGCGCTACTGAAAAAGCGGGCAAATTCTGCAATAGCCGGAACGTCGATTTTTCAGAGCAGTTGACAATTAGATAGGCGTGATAATGAGAATTCCGAGAAGTTTTAATGCGACGCGCGATATTAGATAGCGCTCATGGATTACTTTTATAGCTTCAACGCGGACGGATTTTCAACTGATGTATTAGAAAAGTTATGTTACTGCTGAGAAAACTTATTTATTTCAATTTCATGCTACCGCAGACAAGATAGTAATTAGTGAGCGCTAGATTGTATGAGAATCCCATTAAGTTGACAAATTAATAAATCCCACTCTTGGAAAGGTTTATCTTTTAAGAATTATAGAACGCTTTGAATCTGACACCTATTTGTTTGCCAACAAACAAAACACGTTCTAAGGGCTTCTGTCTTTCTAAGGCTGTGGACCATTCTCGAGCTTCTTTTAAAATTTGTCTTGACCAATATCGTTGTCTACCGAGTCAGAGTTGGGACATCTAGTTCGCTGTATATTACTTTATTGGAACAGACTGACACTGGACCAGATTAGTCCTCATATGTAAGTGAGGATTTGTTGAAGAAATGCTAAAACCAGCGAGCCTTCATCTGCAACAATTATTAATTGTCTTCAACATCAATAAGTTGATAGCAAACTTCAAGTTACATGCTCAGTCCAAAACCGCATCGACCAAATGATGAAGACCAGCAGATATGAAGAGGTATAGAGCGAGTTGAAGAATCTTGTAAGATCCCAACTCTAATGGACCTACTGCACATCCAAGCGTTTTACGCAAAAATTTTTTCCAGAACGATAAGAAGGAGACTAGTCCAGTGAGGCCACAACGATCAAATACCATATTGCAACACCAGAGTGCTGCGAACATCTTTCATCCTGGGTAAGGTTGAAACTCGGTTGGTAAGCTGAAAACTGAACTACTTATGAGGAAAGAAGTTATACCTGTCAAGAATTATATGTAACTTCGTCAATTATCGAAATAGTAGATAAAAGGTTATAGGTAAGTATATCTACTACATGTGGAGGGGAAGTTATATGAACAGTTACTGCTAGACAGACTGAAAGAGGAACTAGAGAAAACGGGCAATCTCTCGAATAATCTGTATGGATTCCGAGAAAACAGGCAAACAGCAGACGCGTTAAGGAAGTGATTCGTATCGCGGAAGGAGCGGCAAGTTTTGCACACCATAGGAGACTGTGCGCGGTTATTGCCATAGATCTCAAAAACGCATTCAACAGCGCTTCTTGGCAGCTGATCCTTCAGCAGCTAAGAGGTAGGCATGTCAACGAACACGGTTGATCAGTATTATAGCGTACTACCTCGCTGAAAGAAGAATAATACGGGAAGCAGAGGGAATAGGGAAGACCCTCCAAGTAAATAATGGAGTTCCACAAGGTTCCGTCCTGGATCTCACCGTGTGGAACGTATTATATAATGAACTGTTAGATATGAAACTACCAGACGGCGTTAAAATCGTAGGTTTTGCCCTTGAAGTGGTCGCCAAAGGAGAAGAGAACTTAATGGATGTAGCTGATACTTCGATTCTAAGAGTAACCACATGGATGACAAGGAAGGGGCTGCAGATTGCCCTCGAAAAGACTGAAGCTGTGCTTCTTACAACAAAAAGGAAGATTGGGCGCATTGAATTTGAGGTAGGGGACCACAAAATATCCACCTGTCAAGAAGCCAAATATCTGGATACAAAATGTATATTTGCAGCCCATGTTAAACACGTTGTAACCAAAGCAGAAAAACTATAGATGCTCTCTCTGGTCTGTTGCCCAACATTGGTGATCCAGCAGCATCCAAAAGAAGACTGATCGGCAGTGTCATAAACTCTATAGTGCTATGCACGGCGCCAATTTGGTACCAGGCGGTAAAGAACAAAAAAACTATATGCAAAACTAACAAGGGTGCAGAGATTTACTAATATAAGAACTGCAAGTGCATATAGAACTATATCGGCAGAAGGAGTTGGCATAATCACGGGAGTACCACCGATTGAACTTCTAGTTGAGGAAAGAAGAGCGAGATACGATGGAGTGGGGAAAACTGCCGCTAGAGAAGCACTCTACGAAAGATGGCAGGACAAGTGGAGAAATGGAAGATATGCAGCGTGGACAAGAAGGCTGATTCCAGAAGTTCGAAAATGGGTTGAGCGACGATGTAATGAAACAGACTACTACCTTACCCAAGCTCTGTCGGGCCACGGCTGCTTCCGTAAATATCTGCATTATAGGCAAGGAGCCAATTCCGGCCAGTGTGATTACTGTGGAGCCATGGATGATGTGGAACACACACTCTTTATTTGTGCTAGGTGGGAGTACGCACCAGAAGTATATACCCGAGAGTCGGGAGAAGGTTCAAGTGAAACAACGATGATACGAAACCTAACCTAATGGCATCAGGAGAGCAATGGTACCTGGCGTGTAGAACAATACAATCGATAATACAGACGAAACAACAAGAACAAAAATAGAAGGGACGGTACCACACTGATGAAATGCGAGAGCGAGTTCCGGTGTGGAAAAGCGATAATGCCGAAGTGGGGAGAGGTTTTTAGTCAGTAGTTAGGTTTCCATCAATAAAGAAAGCTCCTAAAAAAAAGATAAAAGGTTTATTGACCAACAAGTAGATGCAAGAAACGAATCTTTGCCACAGTTCTGAAACATAACGACATCTGTTATCAGATAAAACATGTAACCAATTCCCACAAACGCTGCCGTCAGCTTCCACGATCATTTGTCAATTGAATAATTGACATAAGAGAAAATATATAGTGAGGATACTGAAGAAGAGTTAATCTTGCATCATTCCTCGCACGAATCAGGTTTATTAGTAGGAAGAAATATTAACAACTACATCTTACAGCCGTAGGCAGCATCAGTATCATGATTATTAAAGCAAGGAACCTAGTATGCCGATCACAACACATGGCAATGCCACATTCTTCATCAATATAGGTAGTAGATCTATTAACATAGTAAACCTCTGATAGCCATACTTTCACATTTAGTTTCACCAACGTTGCCTGTTCTATGACCTGCTTCGTAAATTAACTTCATTAATATTGTGCTTTAGTTTTAAGACTTCTGCATCAGACCCATCGTAACAAAGAAGTCCATAAGCCCATCCCAAAATAAGGTCGCCTAGGACAGTATTCTGCTTGGCTTTTGACAAAAAGATGCCTAGAAGTTTCTTGAGCATTCCAATAGTTTCTACACATCAGAATTACTATTTGTAACAATACATATATTTTCTCGCTTGGATCAATCCAAAAACTGCGATGTCTCACTCTAACAAATTTTGATAAAGTTTTGATGCTGCCACGTCAGTGCAGCTAGTTTAAAATACCTTGTGTGCAAGAGTGGCTGGCGATAATTTCTGGTTAGAAAATGAGGAGAGTGCCCCCAAGCTAATAGCTTTGCCAAAAACGAGTGAGACATCCTTTGCCTTGCTTTATCAACTTCCTCATTTAATTAACAGGTTAAGTTAAGTTCTTTAGCTATTACTGAGTTGTTTTCTTCCACTAATTTCTTAAATGTGTTGCAATATCACTACGATTTATCACTAATCAGACCTGGTTTCTTAGCATTAATCCTTTAGTAAAGTACATATTTTGGTGTCATCCAATCGAATTTGGTCATACATGACACGTTGCTGCATTGGACTCATATTGGAATCATATGGAATAATATAAGCAGGGAGGCTGTACGGCTGCTTCCACAAAAGCGTATAATTTAATATTTAACATCAAACTCATGCTTCCAAAATTCTGTTCCAAAACCATCAAAATAATGATTTTAGCCATCTGGAAGCTATTCCAAAAGACCAAATTAACATTCTTATAGCGTCACAGCCTAGGAGGTTCAAGTTCTAGTCCACACGCTCAACTTTTTGCGTCTAGGTGATAACCACACCAACCATGTTGCTTTAAAAGCCTGCAGGCACCAGTTTCAATAAATGGATTAGAATTTAGCATACGAAACAGTGCTCCATTGTTTCGAAGAATAGGTTACTACATTCGTCGTTAGCCGCAGCAAGATGATATCACATACAAATCATCAATTTAATCTCCAAAAATGTTGAAATCGATTCCCTTTTTTCCGAAAACTTACAAAAGATCCTAAATATCTTTTCAAATTAAGTATGAATATTACGCGAGTAATAAAAGTATTGTCCGCCGAGATTTATGCAATTCAATTCCACACCGGCTTTTATATCTCGAAGAGGAGAAGAAACCTCACCCGTTCATCTCTTACACTTCCTTTTTACGCCTTTTTCCTTTCCCTTATTTCCGCGATACAAAATCCGATCTGAATAATTTATCGTGTAAAAAGGAAACGACGACGCAGTAGAAAAAGCAGAGGGGACGCGACGAAAAAGGAAGGAACTTTTCATCCCCTTCCGGACTTACCTAGATATCTCAGCGATGCTATTGTGCGACAAATTGCATCTGGACAATTTTATTAAATCGCCGATGTGGCCCGAATCGACCTTAACGAGCTCATTGTGGCTGAGATCGAGATTTTCCAGTTCCCTCAGATTCCTGAACTGGTTCCTCTTCAATTCCTTCAGACGGTTACCGTGCAGATCTAAGATTTTCAGCTTGCGTAATGGTTGCACCGCGCCCACTTCAATTACTGACAGGTTGCCGTTGGATAATTTGAGATGATGTAATTTTTCACCAAGATCGCTTTCTGCGAATGCATCGGGAGGTAAATTAGGAATATTATGGCCGTCTACCATTAGTGTAGATACATTTCCTAAAATCTGAAAGTGTTTAGGGAAGTTATTTCAAGCGTTACAAAATTTAACACTATTCACAATTTTCTTTTGATGGAATAATTTATTAAATTACTTTGTTTACTTAAAACAATACTTACTTTGAATGCGGCTTTTGGAAATTCTATCAGACTGGTATTCAGAATGTAAAGTTCATTCAAGGTTTCATTCACACCCAAGAATGTAAACTCGTCGATTGTTTCAATAGGAACGTCTTCTATATACAGGGTCCTCAATATAAGTTTGTGCAGCAGAGATCCAAATAATCTAGCTGAAAATTTAATAGATATTCCTCCAATAACAATAATTATAATGTGTTTGCAACAGTTTAATTGGTGAAAGTTACGCTAACAACAGCTATACAAAGCACACTGGTAATATGTACATACATTCTAAAGGACTTCTTATATTTTTACTGGAACACAATATACATAATATGAAGAAGAATAGATCATACCTACCCAGAATATGAGACTTCACAGAAACGAGAAGACAGGCTGCTACTTATCCAAACTAAATTTTGATAACAACACTGACTGCCAGAAGGGGAGATGCAATAGAAACATCGTATAAAAATTTGAAGACCAGCCAGAAAACTACAATTGTTATCTATGTGGAGTTTACACGCTTGCAAATACGTCCTACATTATGACATTAAGTATGACGAACAACTGAATCAGTAGTTAGTTAAAAGAAAAGAGACTAACAATATTGAAGCAGAATGGATAAATATTAAAGAAAGTATAATAGGGTCTGCAGAATTAGTACTAACAAAGAAGAGTATAAAAAGGAATAAAGATTGGATCGATGAAGAGTGTAAGGATGCAATAAAATATAAAAACGAAGCCAGGTAGAATGGTGCTAGCATGGTAGAAGACCATGAACTTTACAAGATAAAAAGGAAAGAAAGTACAAAACTAATTTAGAGCAAAAAAAGATTTTGGATAGATAATCTCATCACAGAATTTGAAAATGACAGAAGCAATAATACAAAACTAAACCAAAATATAAAAAGACAGAGCAGGAAAAGAACAACAGCAAATATTGAAAAAGATGAACGCTTTAAATCTGCTACGGCTACAGGGGAAGAAGAAAATCAAGAAGTC
The DNA here is from genome assembly GCA_004785975.1 of Popillia japonica. NCBI lineage: Eukaryota > Metazoa > Arthropoda > Insecta > Coleoptera > Scarabaeidae > Popillia > Popillia japonica. The sequence goes on from ML218446.1 coordinate 59,757, forward strand.
AACACGGAAGAGAACAATGAAGAGGCGGCACTAGTGAATTACCATCTCAAGAGGAATGCTTCGGCGCAATAAAAAAGATGAAACAGAGTAAAGCGACAGGACCTGATAACATATGCAGTGAATTTATCAAAAAAGGAGGAAGCAAAGTTAAATAAAGAATCTATAGGTTAAATAACCTAACCCGGAAATGGCTAGGACTATAATCTATAGGTTAGTAGTACATATATGGCAAACAGAAGAAATACGCGAAGAGTGGAAGTCTGGGCTGATCGTGCCGATTCTGAAAAAGGGAGACCCAAGTGAATGCGCCAATTATAGAGGAATTACTCTGCTTAATGTCAGCTACAAGATCCTAACAAGCATACTTTTGGAAAGGATCAAACCATATGTTGAAAAATAAATTGACGACTATCAGAATGGGTTCAGAAGAGAAAGATCTACCATAGATGCTATACACACCGTCAAACAAGTAGTGCAAAAATGTGACGAAAACGGCATTGAGCTACATATATTATTTATAGGCTTTAAGCAAGCGTTCGATTCACTAAAAAGAAATGTGCTACTTTTGGACATAAAAGAGCTAAGACTCCCGAAGAAGCTAATGAAGTTAACGAAATTAGTGATGAAAGACTCCAAAGAGGCGGTTATAATGCACGATGGTCTGTCTGCAGAAATCGGAATACAGAAAGGCGTGAGACAGAAAGATGGACTGTCGGCAACATTATTTAACATAGCATTGGAGGGAATGGTAAGAGCAAGCTCGATTAATGGAACCCTAGGGAGTGGTAAGAGCAAGCTCGATTAATGGAACCCTAGGGAGTGGTAAGAGCAAGCTCGATTAATGAAACCCTAAGGGAAAAACCTATTCAAATAGTGGCATACGCCGATGATATAGCATTAATGTTAAAAGCAAGAAGGTGCTCAAACAAAAAATTTAACAGATAGCGAAAGAAGCAAAGACAAGAGGCCGAGACATCAATCAAGGAAAGACAAAATACATGACGATTAGTAGAGAAGAATGCAGAAACCGGAATGAAATAGCGATAGATGAATTCAAATTCAAAGAAGTAGAAAATTTCAAGTACCTCGGAAATATGATAAATAGGAATAACCGAAGAATAGTAGATATAGAACAAAGGATACAAGCAGGGCATAGGGCCTTTAACAAGCATAAACGATATATGAAGAATAAGAAAATAAGTAGAAGACTAAAGTTGAAAATATATAAAACAACATACGCAGCAGAGACGATTAGCATGACGAAAAAAGAAGAAGACAGGTTAAGCATTTTTGAACGGAAAATCATTAGAAGAATTTGTCGGCCAGTAAAAGTAGGAGAAGATGTGTATAGACGGATGCACAATAGCGAAATAGAGGAGTTTTTAGAAGCAGAGACAATAGTGCGCACAATGAATTCGATAAGAGTGAAATGGTTTGCGCATGTACATATGTAAATAGAAGAGGATATGATTCAGTGATTAAGCAAGTTACAGACTGGAAGATAACGGGACACAGAAAAAGAGGAAGCCCACAAATTACATGGCAGCAACAGGTTGTAGAAGCCCTCAGAAGAATGGACGTGAAGGGGTGGAAGAGGAAGGTCATAGACAGAGAAAAGTGGACTCACCATAAGAAATGAGTTTTCAGAACTCGTAAAAGAGTGGCTACAATTTCTACGAGAAAGGTAAGGTATATATATGTATAAATATATCAATCTAATTGTTAAGCAATGGTGCCTGTAATAATAATGCAGGCTGTTTGGTGAGAAAGATTCTTTTACATAATCCACAAGCAAAACAAAATTTTGAAATGAAAATTCTTGGTCAGATATAGCAAAACGTAAGCCAACATCTGAAATATTCAAGTCAAAATATTTTCATGAATTAATATTGGTGACAATCGTAGTCCAACAAATTTAATTTGCAACGATGTATGTTTCGTTTTAGAAATAGAATGCATTCCAATTGAAAAGGTTTAGTGAATTTTTAAAATTAGGGTTCATAGCATAGGTATAGATGTTTTTTTAAGTAAAGACTGGTGACAAAACAGTCAAAACCTTTGCTTTGATCGTAAAATGTAATTTGAGTCTATTCTTATCTTCAAGCGTCTCTAAAATACCACTGCTATGATTTAAAAATGTATTGGGTTTGGAAAGCATAGTTGTAGGTAATTTGTATTAGACAAGACTACTTCTATACAATTTTTAATGAGGACGTTCGTTAAAGAGTTGAAGATTACTTTGTATGTAATTTAACAAAGAAGTGTTTAGAATCTCTGGAGTTTTATATTAAGCACTTAAGTTTTTTGTCGAGGTTAAATATGGACTCCTTAAAATTTGATAATGTTTTGACCATAGAACTTAGAGATATTCTTGGCTTTTCTAGTTGTGTGCATCATTAAGTGAGTTAGTAGACTACTAGTTATAGACCAACATGCACTTCCTTTAAACATCATTTACGGTCAACTCTATCAATATTTCGACTAAACTGTGTTGCCTAATTGTCTTAGCTTTTATACTAATAATACCGTCAGATTGGGTGGCATTAAAAGGTTTTGAAATTCAATTTTTAGGACAGTGAACCAATGGGTCTTGCTCATCACTTTACAAGGCTTATTAATTCACTAATAATTTGCACGAAAAGACTTGAAAAATTACACCAAAATACGAGTATTAATTTTTAAATTAAAATTAAAAAATTGTTAAGTTCTACATAACTACATACTTGTTAATATGTTCAAAACTCATTTTGCTAAAATCTGCATTTTGTATAAAAATAGACAAAATAATCGACCTCATAAAACTTAAGAGATGATGAGTCTATTGTCTCAAGTCTATCTGCATGAAAGAATAAATTTTGAAAAGTGAATACCTCAGTCTTGGACAGATGCAGCAAACTAAAATGAGCAATCCTTATAGGACAGAGAAGAGAAAGAAGATTGAATTAAAAAAATATAATAACAAAATAAGCTTTGTAGTATTTGAAAATTATAATTTTGTCCGCTAGCTCATAACGGCACATACATATTTATTTAAGCATTTAACTATTTTCGGTTAGAAACTAAGGAGAAAAGTTTTTTTTTAACTATACTTACAGATATGACATTTCGAAATTGTCAACCGTTCGATAGGTAACTCGAAAGTAGCCAAATTATTCAACCCCACGCCCATACTCGCCAAATTGGTATTCTCACACAATACGGTGATTCCGACATCGGATTCGCTGTCGCACTTGCACGGATGTAACAGCAGAAGTTCCTTGGGACAGCGGTATTTCGGTCCTGGCGGTATATATTCACCGCCAACCAAGCCCAGAATTACGGTCAGGTGTAGGAGGTATGCTGCGGCCAGCATTGTCGTGGAACTGGGATAGAGCTGGTCATGCGGTAGATATTCTGGAACGCGTAATATGTATAATACATCAGGTATGGGGTGATCTGAACATTAATGAAGTGCTGGTGCATCGATTAAGTTACCTACAATAACGTATATTGCCGTTCCAGATTATTGGAGCTTATATTGAGGAAATGTTGGGAGACTACGACCTCAAAATTGTAATTAATTGCTGTGCAAAATTATTGCAATTGATTTAATTAGTGCTTCTGGTCTATTAAGACTTCAGAGAAACAAAAAATATTATACAGATTTGATTTGGTTTAGAGTAATAGAAACAGCAATCGTTTCATTCAAATAACCTTCTTTGCTCTTTCACCAATTATTATTTCTTCATTATCAATTCTCTGCTTCGGTACATATTCTTTTACTAATAGCTGGTCTCTAAAGCGAGTATCCCCATTACATTAAAATTTGAACCTTGATCTCTTTAGTAGACAGATACTGTTTTCCATTTAATAATAAGCTAATTCTCCATAGATACCCGTCATTGGCCTTTTTTTCTTTCATTTGACATACATAATTGCTTCTGAACGTCTACTCATATCCTTCTAATTGCTCAGAACAGGTTTGGCATTAAAAAAAATCATCTAGGGTGATGAATGGATTGGATGTATGTACATACATTTTCCGGCAGAATCAAGACAATTTTTCATGCTGCAGATTGGGGTTACAGATTAACATAGTTCCATGGAAATAATGTTGAAAAATTCCTGGAAGAGCAGACACAAGGTTCATAGAAACTGTTTGGGCTGAAATGGCAAAATGTATGTGCGAAATATCTCTTAGGAAAGTTGTTAGGAAGAATTGTTAGAATAAATTTTAAACATTTTGGAGAGTACAGGGGAATTGGGCTATCGATTGCTAGAAGACTGAATGTAGTTGTTAATGTAAAGATGGTGGCAAATTTTATATTAAATTTTTGTTCCCTGCTGTGTAACTATTAACATGGAATAAAAATTTTAAATTTGACAATGTGACGGTTTTTGGTTGAATCAAATATCAGAACAAAATAAGGAATAGAAAGGCTGACGTTGATTAACGCAACTTAATTCTAAGATATCATTTCGTGCTGTAGTAGTAGTACTTTTGACACACTAGAAAGCACCTGCACTCACAAAAATAAATCTCAGAAACAGTTTTATTAGTGTTTACGGAAGAGATTCCCAAAATTACTTCACGCGCCAAATGTTTTATTTTCTTCGATTTTCAATCTCTATCGATTATCTCTTACTTAAGGAGACTTTTACGTCAACTTTCTAGCACGAAAACTAAATTGAAAATATACAAAATTTCAATACGATCGGTGATAACATACACGGCTGAAACAATGTGCCTAACAACTAGAGAAGAAAATCAACTGAGATCTTTTGAAAGAAAAATAATAAGGAAGATACATGGCCCAAAAAAAGTTAATAAAGGAGAATACAGACAACTCACGAAATAAATGAATTACTGGAGGGAGAAGATGTGATCAGAACAGTAAAGTATATAAACAGGAAAAAGAAGGATACAATAATTGAGCAGTAATTGAGGAAAATCACCACCAGGAAGCTAGATGCCAACAGACGTAGAGGTAGGCTACAATCAAGGTGCAAGGACTAAATCGTACAAAATATCCATAAGAATGAGAATTTCATGATGAAGGATACAAATGAGGAATAGGAGACAATGGCGAAGAATCGGCGAGGAAGCAACGAAAAATGGTAACCTATAAAATGGCATGGGAAAGGGATGGAGGACTGACAAAGCACCATCACCTCTGTAAGTCGTGATGCCTGGCTACTCCATAACTCATCCTCAACATTATTCAGATGTTCACTTCCTATGCAAAAGGACATTGTAATACAGCGTGTTCTAATTTTTCTTTGTCCTTAGATAATATACAGATTCCATTACGTTCTATTAGTATTTCTGGATTAACAGAGTAATATCATTTCGTAGGTACATTGCAGATAACTACAAGTTTACTTGAGGTAGCGTCTTCATACTCCAAATTTATCTCGATCATTCACGTCTTCAAATCACATCCAATGCGTATTTGAGGACATTTTGGTTTCCAATATCCTAATTGTTTATATGTATTGAATACAAATGTTTGATTTCTACAATGCACTAAACGTTTCATCAATTTCACTTTCTTAAAGTATTGTATCTTCTTCTATTTAGTTTGGACCTGCAAAACGTATCCCATACATCTTTTAAATTATCGTCTTCTGCGTCCTATATTGATAAAATTCTATCATTAAGAATTCTTTCCGACAACACTCTAATTTTCTGTCTTCTTTTTCAACTTGCAACAATAATTCAATCAAAATATTCTGATTCTATTTCTATTCTTGTTTGTATGCCGTAACTATTAATTAGTAGGTAACATTAGCGAGTGTTTTGCAATTTTCGTGAACGACAGAGTTTCTTCGTACCAAATCTTTAAAAGTCAAATTAGTTCGCAAACTATTCTTATTGGAGACATTTTGCTACACCTGGAACGTAGTGAATGCAATTTTTTTGGTCAATTTACTCAATATGAATACAAGAATTAAGTCATTCTTCATTGTTTTTTTGGTCGGTACTCTAATAGCAATATTTGACGTTTCCGTGTGTATGAAAGTAGTAGTCTCAATCTTAGATATATGTATGTCTGCTGGTGATTCATTTCACTAATTTTGGGCAAACCATTGAGAAAAATGGCAAAAATGTTCAAAGTTCAAGAATGAAAAAGTTATTGATATCAGCACAATAGCTTTAAGGGCATTTGTTTACGTTTTATTATTATTATTATTATTATTATTATTATTATTATTATATAGCTGGAATTAAAAAAGAACTAGGAAGATAAATTTAATAACGCAATCAAAACAAGCAAAATAGATCTCACGTCAGTGTATAAACCTCTCGAATATACAAAAACAAATAAATTTTTAGTCTTGCACCTTATAAATCTTCAATGTAACATTCAGTATGGCATATAGCCCATATCCGCTTAGCAATATGCGTATATAATTCTTGATTAACTTACCGAATTTAAATGAAGGGAAAGAACTTTTAAAACACTAACAAACTAATGTACTAGTATATTATTATAATTTATAAACATTTTTACAAACTATTAACTGTACACTATTTACAAAAAGAAACTTTTAAGGTGCAATATTTTATTTACATTGTTAACTTCTTATTAGCTGAGAAACTTTTACCTTCTCAATCAAGGTAAACCTCTTGCAAGCACAGTACATTTTAATACCGTTATACTTTCTTTGTAGTGGGAGAAAATGTACTGAATCATCGAATATATTTATTATTGATAATAAATAATTATGTATAATAAAAATTAAATTTAATAAACTAAAAATAAACATCCAATAAGAAAATTATGCTATTCGCTAAAATTTGAAAAGCATTTTTCAGGTCTCTACACTGCCATCTATGAAGGAAAACCTGGATTAACTTAGCGAAGCGTTCTCTTATATCTGCTTTGTCGGTATCGCTAATGTAGCACTTTTACACTAGATGGCCCCAGTGATACATTATCCAAACTATATTCAGTTTTAAATATACGAAATTATTCATTTCAAAATAATTATTAACCATTAAAACTTATTGTGAGTGTGTTGTATTCTGGAAATACATTATTTTGAACCAATTTCTCAAAAACAATTGGGAGATAAGATAAAAGCAAGTAAGTGTGAAAACTAACAAAATAGAAGTTCTAAATAACACTTCTTGCAAAGTTTTTAACAACTGAGAGTGCCTTATCGGCATAATTGACTCTCGTGCCAAACAATTCGTTACAAGGTGAGAATCGTTAAGTTTACGGCTTGTTTTGGAGTATAAAGTCTTTCTAAGAGGAAAATATTTATTACCTGAAGATTTAGTAAGAGATTAAAAGTTGTCTAGGACTCGATGCAAGTACCTGCAAATGAAAATAAACGCTTACGAAATATCTGTAGTAATTGTTATTGTTTAAATGTGTCTTGATCGTTTGGATTTTGCTTTATTATTTGCTTATTTGATTATAGACCTGCTTGAAGATTAAAAAAATCTATCAGCCACGTTGAAACAATTTAGAAAACTGGTCGATATGTGAAGGCGGAGCATTACTTCGTTAATGTAATGCTAAGCATTCATGGTGTCTATATAGCCTAAACACCAAGCGAGAGTTGCTTCCATATGCTACCATCCTAATGTTTTGGTCTGACTCTTCTACGGTCCTTCTACATACCAAGGCAAATTGGAGTTTCATCAATGAACACTTGAATAGAGTCCTAAATGGACAATTGTATCGCTTAATCTACGACAACAGGATTCGAATTAATTATTACTTTTCAATAATTGTAAATTTCCATTGGTTGGTCCACTACACCGATGACACGATAATTGTGGGTACTTGCAAACATTTTCAGAGTTTTCTGAAAGCAGATCTTGAAAAAGTAGAAGTGAAGTATTCTTACATAAATGTAAAAATAAAACATAACAGAAAAGGAACTTATTAAACCCATGAGAAAACAGTGTCAGAAATTTTAGGAATTTAGAAGCTGAGTCGTCCGCAGAAATATGTTCAGAGCAACTTAGAGACGAGTCAACGAACACACTGAGTCCTTAACTTCATCCTTCCATTCGATTGAATCGAATGCAATAGAGTAATTGAAAGCAATCGGATTAAAGCAATTTATGTAGGACACAACCCAGTATTTCTTAATCTTCAAATTAATGCTGCATAATGTGCCTCATTTTAGTGTCAAATGCATATGTCAAGGATTCACACATTAGTCTAAGAAGTAGACACCTAATGAAATTTTAAAGTTATCAGACCAGAAACCGTTATAGACGACCGACGTACCCATTCGTATTACTGAAGTAGAATGAGAACAATTTCAGCAAACGAGCACAAAATCTCATAGTATGCGGTTTCGATAAAGGTATGCCATGATCTATGTGATCAAACGCTTTCGAGAAGTCGGTATAGATCACATCTTCATCATCAAATTAAATCAAATCGATTATAGAAGCTATATGCTACTAGGGATTTTCTGCACTTAGAACTTCTCATCCAGTATAGGAGATTTAAAGAGCTTTAATAACCCTGATGGTCAGAACTGTCGAATTGTGGTGCAAAACTTCGGAGGACCCGTACTCTGTTTCTGCTTAGTTGTAGCATGGTGTTTGTTCTGTGCTTCATGAAATTTCCAAGGAGTACTTTGGAATGCCTCAAACCAGGAAGGTTTCCCTAGAGGGACGAGGGGGTGGTGGTCTTCTTTGCCAATTGGTTAATTTTCTCATTGATGCTAATTGTAGTGTGTTCTGATAACTGGCTCAGTGCCACTGTGATAATTCCTATGGATGTTCTTTTGAGCACAACTTCCAATTGCTTTTTTATTTCTGTTTGTAAGACCTTGGGGTACGTTCCTGCAGTATATGAGCATAAGAACCAACTATTCAGGAGGAAATTAGGCATAGTTAGGTTATCTTTGTTTTTAATTTTTATCAGCTCTTTTCGCCAATTCAATCCCCCAGCCCCGGAAGAAAACATTTAGAAGTCGTAGTATATTAGTACTCATCTTCTCTGTAGGCATTGGCCAAAATAAAAAAAAAAGAAATTCGCACAAACATATTCTGCACACAAGATCTTTGCCATTAAATCTTGAAGAACTACCTAAAAATAAATTTAAACGTTTCCTATGTTTTGAGTTGCATTGAAAAGCGAAGCCTGAAAATCTTAAAACTTCTTCTAACCACATAGTTTTAGGCCTACAATAAATATAACATGGTTGTGCATGATTTGCTTAGCACCCTGTGAACGTTTAGTGTGCTTTTGTGAAGCCACTTATATGTATATGTCAGAAATGAATGTTAGCGAACAAGTGGTTATATTAGAAGATGTCGAACGATTATAGGTTTTCGTTAAATACAAACGACGATGTGGTATTGTGAAACTGATGCAGTTTCTTACCTAAATATTATACCAATGTAAGTCAATGTAAGTGTATTACTTTTGTAATAGTGTTAGGTACGACATATAACTAACAAAAAACATAATAAAGTAGTTAACAACGTACAACAGGTGACGGCCGTTCATCTTTGAAGCACTACAGGGTGTCCGCGATATACAAAGCATGCTTTTAAGGGATGATAGCTACAACGATTTAGAAACAAAAACATATAATACACCTTGGGTCTATCTGTAAGCGTAAACGAGAAAAAAAATTATTTCTAAAAAACCTTATTTGGTCAAACTGTACAAGAAAACTCATCCATATTGCTTCTTAAATAACCAAAAAATCATATCAAAAAAATCATCAAAAAAAGTTGAAAATAACTGAAAACAACGACGAAAACGAATTATTTAATATTTTGAAATTGAAGCGTGGTGTCATTTCTCTTACAGCATACTGTACACGTATTCGATAGAACCACAGATGGAAGCTAAGCATCATGTGTTTATACGACCTTGAACTACATTAGACCATTGTATCGTACGAAGTCAATGGCCATACGTTTTAAGAATATCCGATCAATAGGAAAGAGGTATCTTTGATTTTTTTTTGATAATGTTATGACAATAAAATCGATGTTATGTTGAAGTTAGAGTAAAAAGGGCGTGTTTAATAGCAGCTTTCGATCGGTAAATGAAAATTTAAGTTGAGGGAAAGTCGCATTGAATGAAAACAATGTACCTAATAATAGTGCAATTATGTTATGGCGCTTTAAACTCTTTCGTAAAGACTACTACAAAATTTAGTTCTTTTCTTTTATTTGTGATAAATTTCTGGTCCTAAAAAGGATCTTTTTGAGAGACAGGAGAAAATGTATTACGGGAAAGGCTCGATGTGTTGCTCATTTGCAAGAACACACGCCTGTAAACGTCGGGTAAATCCTGCACTCATCGGCTACCTCTGTACAGTATGCGTCGAAGTTTGTGACATGGGAAATATTTTTTTTTCTCGTTTACGCTTACAGATAGACCCAAGGTGTATTATATGTTTTTGTTTCTAAATCGTTGTAGCTATCATCCCTTAAAAGAATGCTTTGTATATCGCGGACACCCTGTATATGCCGATGAAGCCCACCATGCTTTTCTTTAAGATTTACGAAGGGAAACCACAAGAAACAGAAGGAACGCTTGGGGAGGGCACAGTTCCATCTCTAGCTGAAGATTTTTTCAATACAGTATCTTTTTTGATAATTATTTTCCGTCATTCAATTTACTGCACTTCTAGAAAGAAGCTCATTCGCGTGTGGAGCATTTAGTTCAAATCAAAATAATGATCCCAAAGAGCTCTTGGTTGATGATAAAAACATGAAAATCGGAAGTTCTTTTCACAATCCATCCTTTTCTAAACAAGTTCAACGAACTAATAAAACTGGAATAAGAGAAACTGTAGATTGTCCACCCTCTATTGAAGAGTATAATAAGTTCATGGGTGGAGTGGACCTTTTCGGTCAACTGCATGCTAATTATTTTATTGCTTAGAAATCTCGTCGTTGATGGATGAAACTATTATGCTACCTTAGTAGGTATGTTTTTTCGGGTCTTGTCGCGTAGGTAACTATTCACTGTCTTGACGTTTCGCTGATTGTGCTATCAGCTTCTTCAGAAGTTTTCTAAAGACTGATCTTGTCGTCTTTTGCTTCTAGTTATATATCCCAACAACATGAAATAACCAAGGAAGATATATTAGTATCCTTTGACGT
>SMLS01067215.1:0-23425 GCA_004785975.1 Popillia japonica
TTTTTTTTTTCTGGAGATAACGGAATATATCTAAAACTCTGCATCAAATCAAATAAGATTTGTTATAATGTAGGGGGCACACTAACTGAACTCGATCCCGCAACTTCAACCCCCATCGTTATTATTATTATTATTATTATTATTATTAAATATCGATTATGCTGGTTAGTCTTTACTCACAACGTTTTTTCCGACAAAGTGCGATGGTGTGTTTCTTTTTACCGAGTCGTTCAACAGTTCTCTAGCGAAGGAACTGTACAGCCAAGAAAACGTACTCGCCGAAAAGTAATTGCTGAAGAAAATAATTAAATCACGGTATTAGCCGCAGTAGTTAATAATCTGCAGATTAGTACTCGAGGAATGGCTCGCGAATCAAGAATTTCTCAGTCCACTCTCTGCCAAATATTGAAGCGTAGAAAATATCATCAATTTAGGGTTTCTATGCATCAAGAACTTCATTCATTTTAAAAATTGAGTGAGATTTTGGCGATGGGCGCTTCGACAGATACAAGATAATCCCTTTTTTTGCTGGAGTATCATTTTCTGACTAGGCGACATTCAGAAATCACTGTACGGTAAATCGGTACAACATGCATTACTGGAGTATCGAAAATCTCCATTGGTTGCGCCAAGTTGAACATCAACATTCTTGGAACGTAAAGGTTTGGTGTGGAATAATTTGCAATAAGCTTATTTTATCGATGGAAACTTGAATGGTGAAAAATATCGAGACATTTTGCAGAACGAACTTCCATTGTTAATTGAAGACCTTCTCGTGGACGTATGACAAACAATGTGGTTCCAAAATGACGGTTGTCCAGTATATTATTCAAGAATAGCACGAGAAGTATTAGATCGAGCCTACAATCGTCGATGGATCGGAAAAGGTGGTCCAGTCCTGGCCTGCAAGATCGCCAGATTCTACTTCCTCTGTCGTCTTTTTGTGGAGGCACTTAAAGCCTGATGTTCACACAGAAACGCCAACCACGAAGGAAAACATGATTGAGCGACTCACTAACGCTTGTTCAAGCATTACGCCGGAAACGCTTCTCAGTTGTATGCAATCATTCCAATTGGGGATAAATAAATATATTGAAGTGAAAGGGCAGATTTTCGAACACATGTTCTGAAATAGGTATGATAAAGTAAAGTTCTTCGTTGGTGAATGGCTCTTTGAAATATTATTTGTCCTTCTATCTGTGTTCGTCTTTGACTATCGCCAGGTTGTTGGAAAAGATGTCCAAATGCAAAAGTAGAAAGTGTAACTTAAGACCTATGTTGTCTTCTTAAGTTTTGGATGCATTTTGCATGACTAAATTAGAGGAATGTGACCTGAAACTTGCTCCAACTAAAATTTATATTATATTTATGTATTAAATAACTTAAAACTCGCTTGAATGTAGCAAACCCATTACTTTTAAAATTAAATTACTATTCACACTGTCTCATGAATAGCAATTCCTGCTCTATTCCAACTTTAGACAATATAATACATGACCACGGCTGTATATCAGAGAAAAACAAAACGACCAACGAAACAATATTCCCAATACTAACTTCGTAATTGCTGTTTGGTTTGTTCGATGGTCCCAGAAGTGTTTAATTCCATGTAATCGAAGTACATCGGCTTTCCTCTTCAACTATTTACAATTCTAATTGGTATTCTGCGGCAGTATCCACTTAATCCGGCTTATTTTTTCCTTTCCTTTTGTCTATATAAACGGTTAGTTCAACGTTGCACCGCCTGGAATTGTTAATCTAACATCTAGATGCATTTGTTATCAAGTTTAATTAAGTTTGAATCTGATAAAGAGAATTAATTAGGTTGAATTTTGAAACAAACACAATGAAAACAAAGTTGCAAAGATGTGAAAAATCCTTCTAAATTAATTTGTATAAGTGTATTTCGAATCTATCGCAAAAAGAAAGCGTTTTATTAACGACCAAAATGGAAGAGATTTATCTCGTTTAAAGTTAAATTGAGTGGTACACGACGTAGAGCAACTTTCGAGTTAAAAGAAATTAGTGAAGTTGTTAGTTTTCCAAATGCAACAGATGTAAAACTTCTAAATTGGATGGGAGCTTATTTTAAGAGGAAATATAGGAAGGAAGAACTGAAAGAAAAAGAACTCGTTGTTTAACGCGAGAATCTCTGGGTGTTCTATTTCTCTTTTTATTTAATGGATTCCTTTAATAAGCGACCTGCTTTGAACGATTACGTAATGTTAATTTTATAAATTACAAACATATTAGGATCGAAATTAATTTCATCTGTTAAAATGGAATAGCGGGAAATCAGTTTATATCCATACATACACTACTGTTCATATTTTTGGGGACGACTAAGAAAACCCGAAAAAGCAAACAAAATTGAAATATTAACAATTAATTGTGTTTTATATGGAAGGGCATACATTTCTACATACATGAACATAGTTTACACTATCTATCTTTCTATTATCTTCTATCTCATGAATTTTATATTCTACCGCAGTCTCCTCTAAAAAGTCACTTTTTCCCTTTTACGGGTGTATCAATGTAAACTTGAAAATATTGTAGAATATTTCAAGGAAGAACTAATCTATGATTGGTAGAATACCTAATACGACAAATAAAGCAAATATTTTCTTTTATATAAAAACAAACTTAATAGGAGTTTCGTTTTGATAAACCATCCTAACAAACATGTGATGACGAAATGAATTATTTTTGGTTTTGTATAATATAGATACTCACTGTTCAGAAGTAAGTTAAATTACAAATAACTGTTCGTTTTTATTCTAATAAAAAAAAACAATTTGTATTTTTTAATCGTCCCCAAACATATGAACGGTAGTGTACATACATAAATAGAGCATTTATGCTAGGTAGCTTCTGGCGTTAATGTTGAACGGTAAATGGAATTTGGCGCGCTTCCCGTTTTAATAACCTAATTTGCCTGGACGGGCTGTAATCTTCGAAAATGCAAATTTAGCGCTAAACCAGATGGTAACGCCACCACCACGAGTAAAGCGCGATACGCAAGCTGTTTGCAGGTGTTGATACCGTGGATAAAACAGATAATTTTAGAAGTCTATGAATTTTAAACTAGTCCAACGCCGGTTTTGTTTAAGAATTTTAGGAGATTTTAAAACGCGCTCTAAATTCGTTATATATACGAATTTTGAATGTTCATAATTGGGATTTTGTTTTAATGGGAAAAACAAAAAAAAATTATAAATTGAACCAATTGACCGCCAAGCGAGCGGTTGAATCTAATTACTACACCATAGTGTTTAATAGATTATGAACTACAAATACATAGTTCCTTGCAGCTCATTCCTCATTCATTAAAGCTAAAACACTAGCAGATAGGTATGTAGCAAAGGATAATACGGTGGACACAAAGAACCCCGCACAAACCTTATGGGAAATTGGCCCTCTATCAAATTGGCTGAAACTCTGGGAAAATGAAGTTCTCGTCACCCTGAACAAAAGTCTCAATGGGCACTAAAAAATCCTATGAGTGGTTTCGGAGTTATGGGACCTGCAAGTCCTAGATTTTGTTGATCCTGGGTAGCGCCGAGAGGAGGTCAAACAGTGTATATTGTATTTGTATACATTAAACGGTATGGTTTAAAACTTAAGACCGAAAAACACAGACTTTTATGAATTTTCTTGCCAGGTTTCCAGAGATTTGTCGATTTTCCCGCACCTTTTATTTAAATGAGAGCTTAAAGCTCTAAATAGAATACGCTTTTAGTGACAGCGTGTAATGCAGATTTTTAACGATTTTTTTAAATAAATCTTTGAAAAATACAAATCGTTGAAAAACATAAATTGTTGAAAAACATAATGCAAGGCGCTTTTCCGGATTTTCCATATTTTCGGATATTCTCAGACATAACTTTTAAGCGAGAGGTCCATGCTCTAAACAAGAGCGTATTTCTTGATAGCCTAAAATGCAGAATTTAAACGACTTTTGTTCGGTTTTTCCGGATTCTCCAAGATTTTCCGGCTTTTCCATACAATTGTTTTAAGTTCTGACAAAAAAAAATTTCAAACAATCGAAGCTGTTTAAAACTTGCGCGCACATTCACTTTTACTTTCACCTTAATCCACCCACAGGCCCAAACTCATTTAAAATCTAGGACTTGCAGGTCCCATAACTCCGAAACTACTCATAGCATCTTTTAGTGCCCATTGAGATTTTTGTTCAGGGTGACGAGAACTTAATTTTCCCAGAGTTTCAGCCAATTTGACAGAGAGCCAATTTCCCATAAGGTTTGTGCGGAGTTCTTTTGACTTAATGAGCGCCTAATCGAACATACAACTGCGGTGAAACCACTAGCAAACAGATAATACTGCGTGGTGTGTAGAACAGGCAATGAAGGGTCGCCGTTGTTTAGATGCTAAATTTCTACTGAATTTGACGACAATAGGTTTGAGTTACATTCACAACAAGGCATAAATACGCTCAATTCGTGTAGTGTCTCCATTTAAAGCACATCACCGTATACCAGTTAATGTTTTGGCCCAGTTTTCTCCAGATTGCCTAATGTTCAAAGGCACCTAATGGGCTAGTAGAAGTTGTCGTGTTACTTTGATAAGGAGAATGTACTCTATGTAGATCTGAATGTATTCCCATCTAGTGGTGCTGCATTGTTCTATTCCCAAATTTTACTGAGCAATCTTCTTGTGTTTTAGTAATTGTATTCGTGAATTATGTTCACTCATTTGTTCATGAAATCACGAGAGCGTAGTTTTTTTTTCTTCAACAGAACATCTACGTATTTTCTCGCCTTCGAAGATCTATCATAATTTAATAGGAAAGTGTTGTCAAATGTTTGATTTGCAGTGGAGAACTGCTGTAAACTAACTTCTTAGCATCGATACTTTAATGGGCGTCAAGAGTACTGACCAATTTACTCTATATCTATAATTTGGATCTTCCCTCTTTCCTTGGTAATTAACTTGGTTTGCTATGAAAGAAAACAAATTGAGTTTTGCAACGTACTCTATTCTTCGGCATAGTCCCCTCGAAGTTCAACGCACTTGCCCCAACGTTTCTCCAGCTTCGCGATTCCTTCATGGAACTGAATTTCTTCGATGCTTTCAAAATACTGGTTTACTTCCTGTACGACCTCTTCATGGAACTCAAATTTTCGTCTTGCCAGAAAAGTTTTTAGTGTCGGGAATATGTAGATAGTAATCCGTAGGAGCTAGATCTGGCGAATACGCAGGATGTGGAAGCAGTTAAAATCGTAGCAATTTGTGCTGAGCAACACGACTTGAATGTCATGGTGGAAGAACACCTTATTCTTGACCAAAAGTGATGCATAGTATTCCCCGGTAATTGTTCTTCCCTTTTTGAGGTAGTCAATTAGGAAAATTCCTTTTGCGTCCCAAAAAAATGATGCCACCACCTTTCCAGCGGATGGAACGCAGTTCGTCTTTTGCGGAGCCGATTCGCCATAGGCAATCCCTTATCCCCACTGCTGTTTTGTTTCCAGGACATAGATGTGTATCCAAGTTTCGTCCATTGTCACAAAACGGCGAAAACACATTAACATACATTCTTCTGAAATACTTGAAAATTGTCGGCAGATATTCGCCTGCGAATTCGCTTTTGCTCTTGAGTGAGTAGACCCATCTTGCGCACAGTTTCTGCATGTGTAATTCTTTATGCAAAACGAAGTAAACTCGCTCAGTTGAGATGCCCGTGGCTTCCGCTAATTCGCGCACTTTCACTCGTCCATCGGCTCAGATCAAATCGTGGACTTTATCGATGATTTCGGGTGTCGCGGATGATTTCGGGGCTCCAGGACGTGGTGCAATTACCGCAAGTCCAACACACTGATAAGAAAGTCATGAGTTACCAAATGTAGGGAAAATCCTCTCATGAATTTCCTTCGCTGTCTTCCTTTCCAGATAAAAGAATTGAGTCACGAATACCAACTTTATTTATTTTTCGCTATTGCTCGAAACGCTTCTGTTTAAGTAACTGTCAAACAACAAGTTACTGTCAGAATGGCTTAAAACCAGAGAATTTTTTAACTCTTAGGAATGGCACTTTATGACTACATATCCAGATTCCATTTGCGTCCAAAGTAAAGAATGTGCTCAACCGATAATTTCTGTCTGGGTTAAATGGCCACAACTAGGCTCTGTACATATTCCAATTTTGGCCATCGATGTAACCACAAATCAGCGTTTGTTTAATCTAACTTTCACTCTATATACAGGTAAGTACCCAAACTTACATCTACATAAACAGAATATCACTCCACTCATCTAAATTCATACATGACTGGTGATAGGGGCATCTGTGGTGCCATAATTCTTCTTCCAACTGCTATACACCATGGATTTGTCAAGTTACATACTTACACTTTATTTTTGTCTTTTCACTTATTGGAACGAGGAGGAAAGATCAGGAAGCAAGCATGTGCTTGCCTTATTCTGGTTGTGTTTAGAAAAACATAAATGCTTAATTAAAACTGATAACAAAAAGTGTCGACTATGCATTTCTTGGTTGTAAGAATTGTCATCTACAGAGATAGATACACATAGATGCTGATCAAATTTCTGAGAAACCCACCATTTTCTCAATTAAACAAGCAAGTGTCTTATTTCCCTGAATCAACTATTGTGTTATACTTGGAAACAAGAAGCTTAGGTATAACTTCCATTATGGTTGGCTGATTACAACAATTGTTCAGTAGCTGGACCTTGCCTGAACTATTTCGTATACTTTAAACCATCCATCTCCGTTACTGGATTCAGCAAATAATTTAACCCCTAGATTTCCTCAAAATTATAGTCCTACTGAAGACTTTCCAGATGAAATCTGCATGCTTAGTGCCAAAGCTTAAAGGCTTGTCTTCTGGAAGTGGATCGGGTCGATCTGCAGATCTCATGAAAGTCTGTTTTTTGCCACAAAAACTTCTCTGGTTTTCTGTCTGTTCTTCAGCAACCTTTCCTCAAACAGTTCTTCATCTTTAGGGAAAGACCAGTGTCTTAGGGGTATCTCGAGGCAGCACCACTGATATCATTTGTTCTCCAATAGAATATCTCATCCTTTTTTTATATACATATACATACATTGCGAAATGTGCTTTATGTACGCCATATTTACCGTTGGTCTCACACACATTGATTATTTTGTTAATTGATTTAGATACATACATACTTACCATTAGCCATAGTTTCAGGTTAGAAATATGTAATCTCCAATATTAACACCAAAGACGACTACGATCAGAACGTGATCTCTCCCCAAAGCATCCGCAGCTCCGGCGGCAGCATAGTGCCAACTTTCATATTGGATTAAGAGCAATTTCCCTAATGCAAGCGCGCGTGTAAAAGACAATAAAATTTAATTCGCGTTCCCATCGCTCGCGTTTAATTCACGTCTTCTTCTACTGCTGTTACTTCTTCGTGCCTTCACCTCGATAGTCTCTACCTCCTTTACAGTAATAATGACGTACGCCTTCTTAGCTAGATGGAGTGCCCATAAGCACCATTTACAATAATTAGATTTAGTGCACTTGGCAACGTTCGAAGGAAAGGCTTCCGCGTTTCGCGGAATAAACGAAGTGGGGGGAAAATGGAATCTTAAATTTTGGTTTCGCCCCCGTGACGATTAATTTGAAGGCGGTAGAGAGGTTATTGACATAGGCGATGCTGATAAAAATCTTCACTTAACAGTATTAATCAAGTAAACATTGCATTGTGTGCAAATTTTATGTCGTTCCTAACTATATGCAAACTGTTTTAACGAACAAAAACAGACAAATAAGTTTACTGCCTAATTTGAGACTGTTCCGGAAACGGCAAACTTCGCCTAATGAATTTTTTTTAATATCTTCGAATTTTATAGCCTAGAAAGCGTATTCATGAACTTTTCCCTTTAATTAAAGAAGTTTAACGAGCAAGTTACGCTTAGATTAGGCTATTTCGCCTGTTTACGCCTGGATTTTCTAATCCGTTAATTCTCAGGAAATTTTATAAATTGTGTTAAACCTGAATCCTACTGACTGCACCATTTATATTATATCTAATATAATTTAATTCAAAGTAAGGCTGGAATTAAATTAAATTAAATTCTATAGTAATTCACGTTTGACAATGCGGTAAACAAGACCGAAGAAAGCGCAAAACTGATTAAGTTGAAATGAAGGCGACTGAGGAAGTAACCGTAAATCACTCTATAACTGTTAAACCGAGGAAAGTAGCAGGAAAAATCTTTCCCGGAACGCACGAAGAATAGATTCACAAGTCAGACCAGTTAAATAGAATATACTGGAGAAAATAAACACATACAACTCCAGTAGAGGTTTCTCCTTAAGATTCGCAGCCGCTGAAATGGGAAAGGCCGAACTCCCATCTAAATAATAATGTTATTACAGAAGTTATCTGGTAGTTAGAGATAAGCGTCTATATCGAAGCTTCTATTCGCGCATCTAAACCATGAGGTTTTATTGTATTTGTATTATTGGAGAAACTTTGGAAGCTTTACAAGAATTGGTATGAATTTCTACATCAAAGCGGGTAGGAATTATCATTCAGGATGTTATTCGTTTATATCTATAACTTTCTCTCTTTGAGTTGAGTAGATTGTATTACTGTTTGCTTAGTTAATGAAAGTGTATTGTACATCACAATGTACGTACTAGAATAATGATAAGATGCACATTTAGAGATACACGCAGTATAGAAACAGTAATCAACTGTCAACGGAGTTTTTATCTATCATGCTTGCCCTGTATAGGTTGCCCACTTTTAGAATGCAAGATTGTTCTCCTTTTCTTTAATATATACTAGGAATAGACTTATATTTAAGGATGGGAATCCTAAAATAATTATTATTAATAATAATAATTCATGCCTTCACATCCCCCAACTGGGGGTTGCGCCAATTACAGGGGCATCGTTTGGTGCCTTTCCGCATTTGCCGTGGAATTTGGGAAACTACACAAAACGAAATTCAGCCGATATTTTTCATTTAGAAAGGCTTCCAAAATAGTTCCAATTGTCTCCAAAACCGATTTGGGTGTAGATTGAGCAATTCTTGCAGGGGAGGGGAAGGAGGAGGGGGGGGGATCTCACGAGACCATCACTCGTTTGACTTTGTCTATTCATATCTTATCGTCACCACCCACGGGGGAGGAACTTAAATTACAAGACTTGTCCTATTAGAAATTAGTTGTCTAAACCGCCAGAGATGGCGACTACGTAAAGAACGTCATGTATTCTTGGTACATATTAAGGTTAATATTAGCGTTCGCCATATTGTTTGTTTACCTTTGTTGCGGGTATAAGTTGTGTATTCGAGTTTATTTGCCGTTCTTGGAATATATATTTGTGATTTGTTTGTGTGCAATATTTAGCGATAGTGCATTGTATTAGAGTGGCAGAGTGGCATATGTTTGTGCAAGCAAAAGAATATTGTGGAGATCTTTCCAAATTGCGGTATTGCACCACAGTTGATACAAGCAAAATATACATTATTGCAAGAAATAATTCCACCAGTAGCTAATAAAAAAAAATGTATCTTGAATATTTTAAAAGATGAGATAAAGTTTAATTTTATGAACCATCACACAGCTGATGTGATCAACATTTCAAAACTATTTTCACTGTTTTTTTTGTCACAGTTGGCCAGTTAATGGAGTAAATAGAATTCTATTAGCAGGCAAAGAATCCCTGATGAGAAGTGTTGACAACATTTTTATGCAAGCATACAAATATTTATCTAGAAAAAATAAATAAATTTGTAAAGATATTATAGTTTTCTTTAAATACATGTTTTTTCCTCTCTAATAATGTATATATATTTCTCTAGAAATTTACAGTCATTCGCATTACAACAACTTTGCTCGTAATAGATCTAACATTAGGAAAATCATTAACAGATCAGCTTGAATTTTTGTTATCATTTGTATCATCTTTATTCCTACGAATTTGATATAAATGATATTCAAGCCAGCTGTTAGTGATTTTCCTTATAATACATCTATTTTCTATTAAAAAAATAAAAATAATGAATATTCCCGCTACAAAATAGTTAAAAATTAGTTGTCTAAACAACCGTAGATGCCGGTAATAAGATACAAGTAGTTAACATTGGAGTTCCCCATCTCTATTATCTCTGTCACCACCTGACCAATTTTATGACACAGTTTGACAATCAATCAACGAATTTACTAGTCAAAGGGACCTGTTAAAACCTTGATCAAATTTTAAAGAGAAGTGTGACAAAAATAATCTTGTTGATCAGAAGTATCTAAGGATTTTTTGAACAAAATTTAGGAGGGCACATGTGAGGTAGTAATTTTTCTTACTTGCATTACTTTTACTGCTAATTGTTCCATCTGTCACTTTGAGTCTGCCATCGTTTTCATAAGTCTATTAATTTTAACCTCGTTCATCTATTTGGGCTTTGTTATTGGCGATCGTAAGATCTCCAGACAATGCTTCTTACTTGTACCTACTCATTTAACAATCATACATATTCATAATTTATTTAAGGAATTGTTCTCTTGTACCACTAGGTATTAAAATTGTTGCTGTTGACTTACTGGAAAAAAAAACTATATTCATCAGTCGTCAATTATTACTGATTAGGAATTACAGTCATTTAGGAGAAAAAAATCGAATGTACAAGATAAGCACCACTGCAGAAGACCACTTTCTATTACCATTTGGAAAAGTAAAATTTTACCCACGATATCACTAGAGAAAATTGACTAATCGGGATAAACGTTATCAATTGAAGGAATATAAATAAGATGGGCTTATAAGACTCATTACTATTGTCATCACCTAGATTGAATCTTGTATTGTGAATACCCTATTTTTTGAGTGCCCATCTAATCCGATGTTCTTGACGAATTCCAGGATTAGTTTGGGTGCCGAGACCCTAATCTGTTCAGACTTTAGAATCGTCTGTCCTAGATGCTGAAACTTTGCCAGCCTAATGCTTTGCACTCGTAAAGTACATATGTAGTATGTGCTCGGCTGTATGTTGCTCAGTTCCCAGTTCGCAAAATCGATGCGTCTTGGTCAGCTTTGACCTTCTTTTTGAGATGGTAATTTAGAGGGCAATGATCACTAAGTAGGCCCGTGGGGTCCTTAAGTCTGATTTTCTTAGATCAAGAAGTTTTTTATTGCTATTAGGCGAGCAGTTGATAAATTTCTTCGCGTGTGTTGTTCGGGTGTTTTCTTTCAGAGGGATGCCCATTTCTTTTGCTTCCCAGTCTTTAAATTCCTTTTTGAGCTGGTCTTTTCATACGCCAAAGAAGGATTCGGGTCCAATGCAGTGCAATTTCTTGGTTTGTCTTGCAAGTTCGTCCGCCATGTTATTTTCGATATTAGTGTGCCCTGGAACCCACATTAGGAATACCCTGTTACTTGTGGCCAATTGCATCACTTTCATCCGACATTCCCACACCCACTTAGACTCAAACCTGTGAGTGGTTAGAGCTTTTAGAGCAGAATGGCTATCGGTACATATGTAGATGGCTGCATCCTTCACGCCTTTATCTAGGTTTTTTCGGACGCAAAGTTCTGTGGCATGTGTCTCTTCTTGAAAAGTTGTTGGCGATGCTCCTAGGACTCTAGAGAGGTTTGTCCTTGGTCCATAAACTCCAACCCCTACCCCTTAGCCCGCTGCATCCGTCTATATACCAGACATGGGATTCGTCTTCAAAATTGGGTCCACCAGAGCTCTATTTGACAATCATGTTGGCTTATTGTTTCAGGATTGAACCTCTTCTCGGAGGTCCGGTTAGGTCACCCTCTTTAAATCGACGTGATATACTCTTATGTCCAACGTTAATAGTCTTGTAATCCCAAAAGGAAGACGAGACCAGTGTCGTTAAAACCCACTTTCGATATGCATAATAGGAAAGTACGAAAAGTAGATGAATTATAAGCGGGGTTTATGGATCGGAAGTCTGATTTGTCATCTGCACTTCAACTACAGTAAAAAACGATTATTCATGTGATCACTGAGGAAAAGGCGCGAATGGTATGGGTCACGCACAATTCCTACTCTCAAAATAGAAAAAAAAACCTCAGATCTAGTTTCAGGAAGACTGTCGATATCAGCTACCCCAACAGCTTAATCGAATGATTCTATTCTTATAGGGCTACACTTGACACATGAAACAAAGAAAGACCAAAAATAGTTTAAATCAAATCACCATGGCTCAAGAGGATGATGTGAAGCCCAAAAAATTCTACAAAGATGTACTACTTACATTCTTCAAAGAGATTAGTTGAACAGAATCAGTTAGGAAAGAAAGATGCAGATCAAACAAGTTTAAATTTCTCTGAATAAACGAGGTGAGGTAGTTTCTATAGGAAACGCAAAAATCTCCAATAAACTCAAAAAGAATCCATTGATATATGTAAATACCCCTTCTCGAAATATATTAATTCTTTATAAAGATCTACTTGGTATCCAGATTTGTCTACATTCAGACGTTTAATCCTGGTATTATTTAGAAATTAAAAATCGTTACCAGCTACTTTTTTTGTTCAATTTGTACATTACAAGACGCCCGCAATAAACCTTGACTATAACTTTACGTTTGCATGCATATCCATACATACATATCCTATGCAATGACATGTAGAACACCCACCTACTCTTTACAGGCCACAGATGTTAATTGTACCCTTGAAGATAATTACTTGCGATGTACAACAGAAAGGCCAGCACAACATTCACCGGTTTATCGTTAATCTAGAGATATTGAAGCCGTGCGGCCAGTACCAAGACCTCTTGCACGATTGCAAGAGTGTTATTTATCATTGACAGTTTCAATTTATGAATCGGAGATCATACCATGCTGATAAGAAATGGAAGTACATACATATATCTATATGCTAATTATTTATCATCATAGTCTTTAATTTAGAGACGTTATAAATTTAATTTCAAGATCTCTTTACTGTAGGTACTGTATCTTCAATTAATTTAATTCTAGTATATTTGTGTTAGTACTGTGCAAAAGCGTAAGTTAATTAAGGTTCTCACATCAATTCAGCGTGAACTTATATACATATACATAATGTATGTATGTCTAGTCATCAGTGTAATAGAACTTTTAGATTAGCTGAAGACTAATTAAAGTTTAGGTCTAGTTCGTAGAGTTGGGTAAATATTCTTGGAAAAACATATCATTTTTTACATACATAGAAGTTCTATACTAGCTGACACCCACTTTAACCTTGACGGTCTAAATACAAACAAGAAATGCAAGCTGGCTAATTGACAGGTGGAATTTTGTTTGAATAACCTGTAGGTGGTATTTATTTTAAGATTTTATTACGGATTTTAAATTAATTACAGTAACGATAAAAGTTTGATTTGATTCTCAGCCCCAAATTTAAATACTTCAGCTTGACACGTTAGCATGAATAATTCGAATTGACACCGCAGAATACCCGAAAACTTTCTCGAATTACGAAATAGTTACTTAGGTATATTTCGTTATTGTGGGAAATATTTTCCTTAAACACTTGTTATTAAATTCCATAGCGACCGGCATTGGGAAAACCGCGAGAAACAAGGGCTAACATACGACGATAAAATGTTTTCGCTACGTTTAATTAAGTTTCGGAAACAACTTTATTAAATGCGTAAATTTTGTAGAAGGATAACGTTGCTATAGTAGGCGAGAGATAACGGATTTCGTGGTGAACGAGCATAATAAGGTACCGGTATTATTTACATTTTATTATACGCGAAGATTATGGTAATTAAAAGATTTACAAACTTGTTTAAAATTGAAATCGATATCGCTATTCTAAGGACTTCATTGTGGTTCGCTTAAATTATGCGAGATAACTTACAAAGAAAACTTTCCCGACGGCAAATTCAGATCGGCAAAATCAAACTTTTGTTTGTGCCAAAATTCATTCCCAAACTCCTAAATACAATACTTCACAATTTGTATATTATTGGTTGATTATAGTGTTTTTAACAACCGTAAGACGATTTGCTTGTTGTTCGGTTGTGAATCATGGGTGTTGACTAAAAGACAGAAAAGCAAAATCCAGGCGATCCAGATGAAATACCTTAGGCGAGTAAGAGGTGTAACAAAGAAAGATAAAGTACACAACATATACATACATAAGAGAAGAGATAGAAATAGAAGCTACACTAGAGTACATCGAAAAAAAACCACTGAGTTGGTGGGGACACTTGCAACGAATGAAAGACACAAGAGCAGTCAAACAAGTATGGAAAGCCAAAGTACAGAAAAAGAAAAAAAAGGGAAAGACCAAGCCAAAAACATGGGATGGAGTCATAGAACAGATATTACAGAAGAGAGGGGTCACTTTGATAGAGGCAAAAGCATTGTCGAAATATAAAAAGAAGTGGGCAGAATTTGTACATAAATGCTCTTAGCTAATGAGAATGCAATGTACTTACAAATAAGATGAAATGTACCAAACACCTTACACCAAATGGTAATTGGGGGATTGATTATATATAGTATATATGTTCGTATAGAAACTTCTCTTCAAGATCCACACAGGAAGAAATTAAAACTAAATAAACTGTAAACTAACTTTATGTAATATGGAATCATTTTGTTGGAACCATATATTCCGTAGACCAAATCGATCTAATTCGTGTACAGAAAGTTTCCCAACATTTTCTGATAGCGGTGGTCCCATCTGTATTCCAAATCCATGGACATCTAGTAGTTAAAACAGACCAGCAATATTCTTTGATATTGCCAGTATTTGAGCATGTTTGTTGGACAGGACCTTTTTCTTCAAGGACTCTGGGTCTTTGAACAATGACCTATCAATGAATCTAAAGATCTTTTGCTTTGTGGTTGATAAGTAAATGTTGGCAACTTATACTTATATTAGTTAGTGGTTAATATACACCCAGCTGCAGTTTCAATAATAAGGTTGTAGGTTGAAATACAGCTTTTTGCATTGGGGGCGGGGGGGGGGGGCAATTTTACCGTCACAATCTGCTGGTGTTATCAATAGTTGAGACCTAATTTGTAGACATAAGCTTCAGATGCAATTTTACCGTCACAATCTGCTGGTGTTATCAATAGTTGAGACCTAATTTGTAGACATAAGCTTCAGATGCCGATATTATTAAGATAACAATGTAGTTGTGTGTACTGTGCTATATGACTTAGACAGCTTCTTCGTTGCCCCCCAAAATGCTAATAAACGTTCATGTGCATTATACATATCCATGCTCAGAACTATCAGCATGGATTACTGGTTTGACTTCATTCCTTAATAAAATCCATAACAGCCTTTCTAATTTATATCAGCGGCTGATAAATTTACTAATTTTAGAAAAAAAAAATCCGTAGTTCTTCTTAATATTTAGTATTCATATTTTGGAAGATTTTGGAAGAATTTTTTAATTAATTTCTTTGTTAGCCTCTAATGCTCATGGTTGCTAGTTGACAACGTGTCTTCATAAAAACTCACTGCTTCAGTTCAGGGAAAAGTCACTTGGCGCTGGGTCAGTACTATAGGATGGGTGTTCGAAAATGTCCCATTGAAATTACTGGAGGACCCGTTGGATTCCACGAACCCTGTGAAAACGAGCATTTTCATGGATCAGAACAACTCCAGAAGTCGGCATGTCTCTTCGTTTGTTTTGAATAGGTCTCCGTAAGCGTAGCAAAGATTCACAATATGAATCTGCATTAATTGTTGCTCCAGCCTGCATAAACTCCACAAACAACACACCTTTTTGGTCCCAAAAGATAACCTTACGGTTGATGAAGGTTCGTTTGGATTTTGTGGGTCTGTTTGAGGAATTAAAAACATTATGGTGATTGTCGTTCCGTTTCGGATTTGTCATATTAAACCCGTGTCTCATCACTTCTAGCAATGGATCTCAAAGAATCTTTTCCATCAGTATTGTAACGGTCAAGCAACTCCAACGCTGCAGCCATTCAGCGAGTTTTGCGGTTATCAGTCAACATCTTTGCGACCCAGCGAGCACAAACTTTTCTATAGCACAACTCTTCAGTAATGATAGAGTACAGGGAAGATCTTGAAACTTCATCGATAATTCACTTATGGTCAACGTTCGTTTTTTCTTAGCCTTGTCAATTCGTTGAACAGTGTCTTCTGCGGCGACAGACTTGCGTCCTTGTTCCGCTTCATTATGCGCATCAGTTTAGCTATCTCTCATGAGCTATCTCCATACACTCGACTCATCGAATTTCCGCAACACGGTTCCCTTCTGCCTGCAAGAAACGAATAACAGCTACCAATTCACACTTGGCAGGAGAATCAAACGACAGCCATGTTTATGTGACTGCAACTCAACAGGAAATGACTTGTTACACTCAACCAGTGACAGAGCGTGTGGAGAGGGATAGGCGCAGTCGTCTACTATGCACACCAATCACCTGCCGCATGCCTGATCATCAAACTGTGCGTTCGGAGGTTGAAAAAAATAGCCCTCATATATCCTAACAAGTTTACCTTTCTAAATGCCGACATTTTGCCACCACTTCCGATAATCAGCAATGTCTCTTTTATACTACGTATATAAAATGCCACCTTATTTTGATGACTGTTATTCGTCCCGCAAATACTCGTTGACATCTTAAAAAAAATGCAATTTTCCAATCAATCAAGTCAATAGAGAACGTTTAAACAGCGAAAGAAATTGCAAATCTGTATCGGTATCTTCATCAGAGGTAGTGCCGGTGTCTATTTCCTATTACCGGTGAAAAAAAAACTGAAAATCTGTAAATTTTTAAAGAGGTGGTGCGTATTCTTAGAGTAATTTTCGCACGAATAAGAATTTTTTAATTTGCAAGTCTTAGTATACTTTATTTAACATACCGATTTGTATGAAGATTTAAATTTAATTAATGCACATTTTTCTTGGTTTCAGGTGGGTATTCTACAACAGCAACAAAGACAAAGAGAATCCAAGTCACTGACTGGCAGGTAAAATAGGTGAATATTCTTTATAAGAGAGTGAAACTAAAAGATGCATTTTTCGCAATAGCGCAACATCTTATTAAAAACAGACACCATATTAAAACAGATAGTCTTAAATGAGGAAAATCAATTAGTTAGTCATGAGCACTAGATACATGTGAAGGCATTTACATTAGTAAACGAGAAAATCTAATGAATCGATAACCGCCAATTTTTGTAAATTTCGTCTTTTTTAAAACTCTCTAAAAGATAGTCCGTTCTTAAATATATCTTAGCTATTAAGCAATTTGAGACTCTCTTGTAAATACTTTTAGAAGGGATGTTATTTTAAATGTTAGTCATTTGTTAAATATATTGGCGATTGGAATGTGTACTATTCAACATCGATTACGCGACACCACGTGCTAATAACGCTCTAAAGAGTTGAAATAATTTTAATAGAAAACCATATCAAAAAACGTTTGCTGTAAACGCTACACTCTATCTCGATAATGATTTACCGAACGGTATTTTTAACAAATCATTTTTTGGACCTGTAGACCAGGTGGTAAAGAGGCTTTTTTTGAGTCGAGTCTGATAACTATGGTTTGAAATTTTGTATCTGTTTACGGACAATCTTAACGCACAAAAAGTGATCAAACTCTGGAGCTGTTAGGCGTCTGTTTCGTTTAGAAACCAATGTAATTCTTGAATCCTCATTCGGTCACTTTGGGTCGTCCGGAACGTCTTCGTGGTGCTGTGGTTCCGGTTGTCTGATAACGTTTCACCATTCCTTGCACTTCCCTATAAGTTAATTTAAGTTTGTGCGCTATTATTCGTAAGGATTTGTTTCCACTATGTAGAGTTATTATGGCACTACACTGGAGGAAATAACTATACATATCACACTATATTTTAACTACTAACCTATATCGCTAAAAAATAAAGACTGAACCTT
Organism: Popillia japonica; assembly: GCA_004785975.1. Taxonomy (NCBI): domain Eukaryota; kingdom Metazoa; phylum Arthropoda; class Insecta; order Coleoptera; family Scarabaeidae; genus Popillia; species Popillia japonica. The sequence continues at coordinate 17,882 of SMLS01067215.1, forward strand.
ACTTTATGTGCATTCACAAAGCAATTACATCTACTTAATTTTAGAAATAAAGCGAATGCATTTTCAAATAACTAGATAGGTTGCCTATAAGAGGAAATAAATATAAATCCATATAAAAGAAATCCATGTAGTTTTACAAAAAAATAAATTAATGCGTACGCTTTTCGTTTAGTCTTGTTAACCCAAAAACTTTGCTTTTCAGTAATTTTACCAAGCTTTGCATCTCATCTAGTTTTATGTTAGCCCAAACCTCACGAATTGTATTTTTGAGTTCATTGATTGTCGATTAATTGTCATTCTAGTAACCACATAGGCAGCAGAGTTTATTTTCGTAGAAATCCTAGCAGTATGATATTTACAGTGAAAGCAAAATGCACCCCAGACCATTACCGTGCCTCTTCCACAGTTCCGACTCATTGCCACTTCTGTGATTTTTCGTAAATCGTAGTAGTAACATTGTCCGCCATCAAGACCATCCTGAACCTTTTCTCGTCTGAGAAAATTACTTTTTCCCAGTCATGATCGCAGATCATAGATGTCTTTGGACAAACGTCAACCTAGCTTCGATGTTCTTTGCAGTAAGTTTCAGTTTACTTACCTAGCCTTTTGCGCCATTGTAATTTTTTATTACTTCGCAAAATTTATCGTACACGTCTCATCGTAACGTGACGTTGTAATTGATCACGAATCTGGGAAGCAATAATGTGATTTTCTGTTGCCTGATCGGTTTTCTGCTAGTTTTTTTAATAGATCCATATCTCATCCTTAATTCTAAATAATAATTAAAAATCTAATGACTTCTACTAATCTGCTTGGCAATATTTCTGTTAGACACGCCATTTTTTGTGTAAAGTATCAATAAGACACTTCCCTTCATGAGATAACTGTGTTCCTCTAGGCATACTGAGCTGCCTAATGATAAAAACCACCCCCAACTAATAAATGAGGTCCGTTTTATTAAATTTGGTCTTATCTGGAAGTGGCACAGTAGACATTCAATTTAAATAACGGAAATCTCTGTCGGGAAGTATAACTATTTCCGCCAAAAAATGATAGCGTATACGTAAAACTCAAATAAGACAATGCATTCCTGATTGTCACTACCTGATATTTGCATAGATGGTGTCAAAGATGTCGGGATACGCATAAAAGCAAGCGGCGTCATTGTTTTAATGATCGGTCATGTTTAATGACCTACATGATGTAATGCCTGTGGATTGATAGCAATTTCCTCTAGTGTACGCCTTAGCGGACTTAGTTCTCTTCGTTTTGGCATGATATATCTTTTTTTAATTTTTATTCATAAACGCACGCTCATGACCTTCTCATACAATTTCCAAATGTAAACTAATATTTTGTACATGATAGAGGGCGAAATACTATCCTAATTGAATAAATGTTCGACAATAACACCTCCATTACATGCACAATATAATAAAAAACCAGCTTACGACAAACCCACGAGAGATAGCAGACGAAATAAATACCTACTTTGCAAATATAGGAAAAACACTTGCAAACGATAGAAATATTAACTCTCTCCGAACATAACGTTAGATGCTGAACAACAAATAGGACCTTGTTTTAAATTAGTAAAAGTGAAAGCACTACAGAAGAATTCAAACACAGCAAAGCTCCAGGAGATAATAATGTCACGATAAACGTCATCAAACAAAACAGATGAAAATTAACACCAATCATAACGAAACTTGTAAATGAAGTTATAGAAAAAGGTATATGCCCAGGATGCTTAAAAAAAGCAACGATTATCCCAATATATAAAAAGGGCGATAAACAAAAACCAGAAAACTATATAGGCCAATTTCACTGCTAACAACCCTGAACAAAATATTAGAAAAAACCATGCAGATCCAGCTACACTGAGAAAAACATTTTATTTAGAAATTTATACTTATGAATAGTATAAATTGTATTAAAATTACGAACACTGTGTTTAATGGCCAACAACAATTTTGTTCCTAAAATCTTAAAACAAAATGTTTTAAGATTAAAACAAAAGGTTTGCTACATTTGATGAAACTTTTAAATAGAAATAATTTATAACATCTAGCAAAACTAGTTCATTGGTTTTTAAAAGTATTTATGTTGGTTTTTAAGTAAAGGTAGTTTCAATTTATGCACGTTGGAACACTAATGAAATGAGAGAGAGAAGGTTTAAGGCGCTCGTACGTAAAAAGAATGAGATGCAGTATGACGCGGTCTTTGTATTTGTGGAAAGGTTTTGTAAATCTGTTAGTACAAATTATTGCTAATTGTAGTACAAGCAATTTACTTAAAGTTACTATAAAATATAGTAAATTCAAGTATAATGGGTACTTAATTTCCAGGAATAAATTTATTGTTAAATTTAGTACGCTATGTTGCTGTCCTATATATAGCAATAAATTATACTAAAATGCAGTATATTTATACTTATAAATACTATAAATTTTTCTCCGTGTATCTGAATATCTACAAAAACAAAATATAATCAACGAAAATCAATACGTCTTCCAAAAACATACAGGAACTACATCTGCCGCTATTGACCTACTCAACGATATAAAAGAAAAACTGGAAAAGAAAAACACTGTCATCGCCATCTTTATTGATATGAAAAAAGCCTTCGATACCGTCTCGAAGCCAAAGCTCTTAGAGAAGTGCGAAAAAAGATGAATCCATGTTAAGGAAAAAACAACTATCCAATCATACCTATTCGGAAGAACACAAACAACAATAGTTAATAAACACGAGAGCCACGAACTAAGTCCAGAGTATGGAATACCGCAAGGCGGAAATTTATCTCCGGTATTATATATAATATATACGAATGACATAGCACAACTGCAAATAACAGGCAAAACATACACATACGCGGACGATACCTGTATATTATACTGGGACAAAGAAAAAGAAAATCTGCAACAAACGATAGACAGAGAGATCAACACAATTGAGCAATGGTGCGCCCAAAACACTCTAACAATAAATCAACAAAAAACGGAATACATGATCTTCCAAGTACAAACTAACCCACAAAAATACAAGATAAAAATAAATAATTACGGAATAAAAAAAACGAAATAAATGATCAATGTATGGGGAGATACTACTAAAACAAACATAAGAAAATTACAAAGACTAAAACACAATACTAAAGCTAATATACAAAATGGAAAGATAGACGCCTACACAGAAATATATAGAAAGACAAGAGAAATGAACATACAACAAACAATCACATTCAAAAATCTACTACTGATATACAAAATAGAACGAAATTGAATAAAAACAAATATGTATAAGATTAAATACCACTAGAGATATGCACACATATAGAACAAGAAGCAAATCAAATACAAAATACTAAAAGGCGAAATATAACGAAGTTGCATACGAAAACTAAGGATAAGAAATAGAAGTGGTCCGGAGTAACCTCGATACCGTTACTCCGGACCAGGACGAATCTGCTCCCTAACCACCCGAGAAGAGGACTGAGGACCGAACCAGGGGTGCATATATACTTACATATATGTTGTTAATACATATGTATTTCTTGTGTATTTATTTAAATATACTAATACTTCAACAATAGTTATGGCCCTAAATCAGTTTAAATAAAATTGTTAGGTTTTGCGTTTGCGTCTCTTTTTCATGTGGTTATAATTTCCTTAAGTGTTCCAGACAGTTTCTATTTTATTACGATAAGAGAAACAGATCACAAGAGCGAGTAATTATACCGGTAGACAACCACACATTAAATGCATGCTTTCCAAAGAATATAGAAAACAGCAAGAACTCTATTTTGCATCTTCCATAAGCCCTAACCAAACTAGACTAAGAATAAGTGGATTAATTAAAAGCACAAAAGTGACGAAAATTGGTAACCTAATTTTCTGTTTCTTTCCTTTTATAATCACTATATATAAAAACCCCCATATACACCAAAATTTTAGTTTTATTTCTACAAAAACAAAACAGAATCATATTTTATCCACTATAGAAACAACACAAAAGTCCTAGTAGCTCATTATTTCTCAACATATAAAACATAGCATGAGTCTTTAGCGTTTTCAAAAACACGCTGAAACCAGTTCAAATTAAAAGGGCCGGTATTTTATGAGGGTAATAACGAGTCCATGCGTTCTACTTCGCATCGTCACCCTTATTCTAAAAACTTTAATCAAAAGGAGAACTTTCAACGCTTACTCCTTGATAAATAAAGAAGTACATAAAGTCCTCCCCTATATTTTCTCCGGCTTGCTTTAATTTATGCGTTGTGTACTTTGTCTTTCTGCCCTACAGCGTATTTTTTTATGTTTGTTGCGAGGTGGTGTAGTGTAATTGCGGTGATGCTGTTCATATAAAAGTACAACTTTTTTGTACGAATTATGATCATTTTAGTCAAGAAATCAAAATATTTTTGTCAAAATACTTATCAGAGGGAATTCACAAATAGACAAACGCAATTGGAAGATAGCCTTCCTATAAAAGGAAAGGAAAACGACAGGAAGGAAAACGAAAATAAAAAAAGAACAAACAGGATGTCTCGAAAAGCGTATTAGTTCTAATAAATTATCCCAAATAGGAGGCATTCGTTTTAAAATATTCAACTTTGTGCGCGAAGCTAGGCAGGGTAGCGGGTAGCTTAAGAAGATTCCAGACAGTTAGGGGGATGAGTACAGACGCGAACTTTTCCCTCTCCCTATAAACGAAGCCGTCTGGCGACCGACCACCACAGGGTTATAACATAGATAGGCTATCTCCTTCTAACGTCCTTGCGCTAGTGCTTACCGTGGATGGGAGCATCATCCTCTCGCTTCTCATTCCATTTTCGGCAAGCGAAGGGGGGATGTAGGGGTGAATTTTGCGTGAGTATATGTGCTGCTGCCAGGATACCGGAGTCTATGAAAGGGATGCTGGTATCGGTGGGTGGTGGTGGAAAAGAGCGAAAATTGCCGGGCGCATTTTCTTTTTCCGACGTGTTCCAATGAGGGATGAAGTATATGGTTGATGTGGTGCAAGCGTCTTGAAGAGTTTTCTTTCGATGTCCTTCCTAATTAGTTTAGATCAATAGCCATAAAACGAAATAAAAACGCTGAGATTATTATTCGTTACCGCTAAAGTTTGCTAATTTAGCCTTAATTAAACCAGAAAGGGAAATACAAGAATTGAAATTGATTTAGTTCTATTTGCAAAAGATTCATATTATCTTCCGGAATAATTATGTCAACTCAACATGATTCATGATTCTACATCATTTTTCTGTAAAGACAAACTTTGCATAAAGATATTTACATTCTAGATACTTAATTAGATACCTGCTTACATCAGGAAGTAACTCAGGAAGTCAGATGCCTACAAAAATCCAGCCTTACGCGCTGTTCCACTGACAAGATGAGATTTTAACGACGTCATATTACTTCCCGACGACTTCCAAAATGGCAACATTATCCTCGCTAATATATATTCATTCCGACCCTGATGTTATCTCCTAAGGAACGTTCCATAATCCCATAACGAATTCTTCCACTGTGTGCTCGA